>VZQC01008534.1:938200-1051388 GCA_009823505.1 Rhizomys pruinosus | reverse complement strand
CAGCTCTGAGGCTTACAGCATTGTGAAGCTGCCAGCCTGGTTCTAGGAGGGAAGAACATCATGTGCATTGTGGCCATGCACGATTAAAGGACCAACAGACTATATATATATATATATATATATATATATCCCACAATGCATTGCTGGTCAAGATGGAGAATAAGACTCAGTGCTCAGCACTAAACAGTTTCTATCAACTCCCATCCCCACTAAAACTCAGGGAACACTGCAGAAGAGGAGGCAGAAAGAATATAAATGGCAGGGGATGGGGAGGAGTGCAGTGGAGTGTCTTGTGGACATTTGGGGGCTACTGAGTTCGTGAACTCACAGCTACTGTGGTTACCCACCTGAGCCCTGCACAGGATTCTGGCATAGATGAGGTAGATGACCTATAGTGTCCCTCTAACTGAGGAGCTATTAGCAGTGAATAGTTTCTAAGATAACTCTTTTTTTGAAGATTGGGCCACAGATTGGATTCCCATGTGTGATGGCTAATCCTGAACATCAACTTGACTGGATCGAGAGAGAGAGAGAGAGAGAGAGAGAGAGAGAGAGAGAGATTCTGATTGCATCATTTGAAGCTGAAAGACCCACCCTAAATGTGGGCATTATGTTCTGATACCAGCCCATATACAAGCCTACGGCAGAAGGAAGCTCTGTCATTTTTCCACTTGCCTTCTCTGACTGGTGAGTTCATCTTGCTGCTGTGACCAACTCCTTGGATTCCAACGGAGACTGAAGACTGGCAGATTTCTTGTAATCCTTTGGGTTTTCAGCGCCAGATTGGGACTACTGAGACATCCAGCCTTGTGGACTGAGCAGCTACCAGATTCTCAGCCTCTCCAGTGGGGTACAGTCATTGTTGGACTACACGGACTCTGAGCTAATTTAATAAATTCACATATATATGTATACATGAATATATAGACATATATTCATTCTAGCAATTCTATTTCTTTAGAGAACTTTGACTGATACACCATGTTAACAGTGGATGGCTCCATGCTTATGCACATCTTGGGTAGCAATAACTGGATTTAGTGGATCATAAAAGAAGACATGAAGTTAGGATGTGTTGCAGGTACATGGGGGGGAATGGGGGTTATATATAATACTTAATTGTACACATGTATGAAATTCTCAAATTAGAGAAAAGTGTAAAAATTAAACTGATAAAACAAATCATCCAGTCAAGAAAGAGAAATGGAAAAAAAGACACTGAAGAGGTAGTCCTAAAAGAAGAAACACTAATCACAATAAATATTGAAAATGTGTTCAACATCCTTGACCACAGGAAAATGCAAATTAAAATTACTCCTAGATTCCACCTCTCCCTAGTCAAAATTAATTGACAACGAATGCTAGTGGGGGCACAGGGAAACAGGAGTCCTCATCCCCTGCTAGTGGGAACACAGGGAAACAGGAGTCCTCATCCCCTGCTAGTGGGCGTATAAGCTGGTGTGACCAGTTTAGAAATTAATTCTGTGTAGAAGTTTCTCAAAAACTTAAAATAGAACTACCATGTGACATAACTATATCACTTATGGGCAGATATCCATGTTTATTTCTATACTATTCACAATAGCTAAGAAATGGATCTAGGATATCTATTTATCAGGAGGCAAATGGATAAAGAAAATGTACTATATATATATATATATATATATATATATANTGATTCCTGAAGGTCAATTGTGGCCAAGGAAATACAGTGACACAGATGGCCAGAGCAGAAAGCTGCGCATTCACATCTTCAGATAAGCACATGAAACAGAGATCGTGAAACTGGGCAGGGGCAAGGTCAAAACTCTCAGTGCTTCCTCAGCAAGGACACACTCCCTAACCTCTACAAACAGCGCCACTAACTGGAGCTAACTATCCAAATATTTAGAGCCTATGGGGGATAGTCCCATTCAAATCTGCATCTCCAGTTACAAAATATAAGTGATTATTTCTAGACATATTCACCAATAATGTTTTGTGATTCTTTTAATCTTTGTCAGAATACTTAGGACCAACAGGTAACCCCCCAAAAAATATCAGTTTCATTTCCCCTTTTTATTTAAAGTTGGATGGCTATGAAATTGATTTTAGTGACAACTGATATTTCATTATTACAGTTTATTTTAGATTTGAACCTCATGATTTTCACCTAATTTTTCAGGACATTGTGCCTGTTTTCCTTTAACACATGTGAGTCCTATGTTTATGAACATTATGTTGTTTCACTGTCAAACCTGTTACAATTTTTAAAAGTTAACAACTTTTTTCTTTCATGATTTTAAGGGTGCATTCTGCCACTTAGAATTTAATTTCAATTATGATAACTTCACATTTTCAATTCCATGTTGTATATTTGTGATATTTTAAAACTTTCTCAAATATGACTAATAAGTTGGCATAAAATTTACTGTTTATGGATTGAACCAATATACATATAATGTAAATATAAAGTAATTTACTTTGATTTAGGAGTCTTATTCAATATATATGCACAACATATAGGTATATATTAAAGTACAGACATTCTGTGGGGAGTAGAAAGGGGGGAACAGATAGGAGAGAGGATCTAAATATGATCAAAATGTACTGTTTGAAATCTACAAAAATTAAAAATAAATAAAAATAGTAATTTAAGTTGGGTTTAATTTGAGCGATGGTTCAGTGGGTAAAGTGATTGCCACACAAGCAAGAAGATAGAAGTTTGGATCCCTGGAGACCAAGTAAATAGCCATGGCAGTGCGTGCCTGTGACCCCAGGCTTGGGGATTAAGTGGAACTAAGTGGATCCCAAGGCTCTTTGGCCAGTCAGCCTAATAAAATCAAAGCACCCAGGTTACATGTGAAGAGCTATCAAGGAACGAACAGCCCCCATCCTCCACACTCATGCACATGCATACATGTGCACATATAGGCATGCATACACCACATGTGTACAGTATCTACGCACATACCACCATACACAGAAACACAAAACATTTTAATTAACTTCTTAAACATTAGTGATTTTTATTTTGTTCAAATTTTGTAGCAATGTAATTCAATTTAAATAGGTATTTAAGTTATTATATACACACATATATAATGCATATATAAAATAGAGTACATTAATTTGGTTGGGATACAGTAGGAGATAGGGATAGGGAAGGAATCAAAATACTGTCAAATTATATTGTATGAAAATCAGAGAAACTCCAGAAAAGAATGCTTAAAATGAAATTGTCTTCATGCTGTACCTGGAGGAGTGAGTGACCAACCACAGGCTTCTCTGACCCACCAGAATGACTGTTCCACCCCTCAAGCCTTCCACACTTAGCGGCTTCATGCAAAGGCTAAAAACTACTCTTCGGGATAATTTGTCATGCCCTGATATCTAGTCAACACTTAGCATCTATTGTGTTCCACAGTATTGGCCTTCATTAGGCAAAACGGAATTCAAACAGCAACATAGAACTTGTAAGGACAGGAGACTAGGGGAGCTTTCTTATAAAAATCACATTGAGTAGCTGAATTTTCATACATCTGGAAAGATTTTGACCCAGGAATGGGTATCACTAAATAAACAATGTAAATTGGTATTTTTAGTCCTTCGTATGGACCAAGGTTCCATTAATTATTTAACCTTCCCGAGAGTAAAGCAGATACCATTATTAACTCTTCAATTTTAATTTAGGGGACAATGACTCCAAAACAGAGTGGTAACTAGATGACATCTGCAGGACAAAAATGTAAGACAGTATGCTCAGTGACTGTATAGAATTCTGTGCAGTCAAAATCAAAGCTGCTTTGGATTTCGTATAAGAATAAGCCTGCCATGGTGGTGGATGCCTTTAATCTCATCACTCGGAAGGCAGAAGCAGGCTGATCTCTGTGAGTTCAAGGCCACCCTGCTCTACAAAGTGAGTTCCAGAATAGCTAGGACCACAGAGAAATTCTGTCTCAAAAAGACCAAAAACAAAAAACAAAAAACGAAAAACAAACAAACAAACAAAAAAACAGCAAATAGATGTGAAGACAATGGTTCCTACAGGTGAAAGACACACTGTGAACCAGAAAGGGAAGAAACATAATTGAAGATGAAACAAAGTGACATAATGTCTTTGAAAAATGCATTTTTGAGAGTCAGTTGGCCAACAGAGAGCCAGATTTCCAAGCTACCGATACATGTTTGTAGTCCATCTCTCCAAATACCCATGGATTCTAGATGTCCAGTTCCAGCAAGTCATTCTGGTTTCCTCTGCTTTACTACCTGGGGTACTAATGAATTTCCAATGTCTGCAAAGCGTCATGTGCCTGACTCTAGGGTTGGCTCTAATCTCCATCTCTCAATGCCAGATCTACATTTGTTGTGTGACAATTTCTTGTAAGACCTGCCACCTTAGAGGGAAGTTGGTTAAGACAGGATTTTCTACAGAATGGTGAACAAGAGGATGTTCAACTCACTAGCTTCAGGAAGTCCCTGAAACTGACCAGGCTCACTTGGCCCCTCCTTCCCCAAGCAGAGACACTATCAAACAAGCTGAGCTGCCTAGATGCGGCTCAGACTACCTGACCTGCCTGAAAGAGACACTCTCCATTCTGTTGAACCGTATCGGCCATGCAGTGAGTTCCAGGTCTCCTGCTTTCCTGTGCTGTCACCACGCTGGTGTAAGCATTGGTGATACAGCTGTTCCCGAGTCATTTCTCCTCCTGTAATTAGCCCCTCACCTCTACTCCTATAAGCAACCACAATAAGACTTACTTTTGGTTTTCCAAATTGGACTTCGGTGATCCCCTTACTTTGGTCTGTCCTTGGTTCTGTATCGACGTGATCGGATGTTTGCTCAACATCTCCTTAGGAAGAGTGTCCCACCCTATCATGAACCATAGGAAGAAGCCTCCATGTTAGCCCAGACTGTCCCGCAGACACTATTGAGTTCTCCTCACAGTTGAACCGTGTTAGTCCTGAATGATGATAGCCTCTTCTGTAGAGGAGGAGCAAGTCACCATGACCCAGTCATTATTTAAGAAGCAATGACAGCCTACTCTTTCCTGCTTCTGTTCCCGTTGATCATTGGAAGGCGAATACTCATGGAACATTTAAGTTCCTCCCCTAAAGCCTCTCACGGTATATATAAGATGAGAAACACCCAGATACATAAAACAGTGTTAGTGTCTGCCCTGTAATCTCATGTAAACGCTTGAGAAAGAATCTTGCCATTGTTCTCAGAGTGGTGGATGAGAAGATGGGAAACGGGTTCAGAGACATGAAAGCATTGACGCCTATTCAAAAATAATCCCACGCCCATAAAACATGTTCAAAGGAAATGCTATCTCTCAGTTATCTCAGTAATGAACCAAAGTGTTGATAGCTGACAAATTTATTAATGAGGTTTTCAGTGGGATAAAAATTTGAGAACTTGTTTTATAAAGTCTTTGCTGGATCAAGGAGAACTGTTAGGACTGAAGAACTGTGTCAGAGCTTTGATGTAATCACTTTCTGTATGAGTTATGTGTTTGGAATTATTCTACAGAACACACCTCTCCCCCCACCCCATGTGCTCTCTTGCTCGCTCATGTTTGCTCACTTTCTCTCTCTCCACGCTTCTAAAGGCACAAGGCACAGATCTCATGAAACCATCATCCACCTGCCTGTTCTGCTAAGCTTTCCATTAAAATATTCATGCAAGTAGAAAGAAATCTGCAGGGTCTTGAAACAATGAAAACTCGAAATGTCAATAAATGCACTGAGTTTAGAATTAGGACAAATTCACTGACTGGAGCTCAGATGAAACCTTTCGGTAAGCCACAAAGATATTAAGAGGGTTTTTTTCTATTTCTCCCTGCCTGTCCTGTTTTCGTAGTGTAAAATAGTTACAGCCCACCAAAGCTGAACCCCTGCCCCTCATCCAATTTTCAGAGCTCTCCGTATTTCAGTCCTTCCACTTTTTTGTTTCTGTTTAGAATTCCAATTCCAGAAATACAATAGAAACGAAGAAAGAACTGATTGCAGAGCATTGGGAGATTAGCAAAATAGATGCAAAATGAGATGGGGGGGCAGTACCAAACCCAGAAGACCTGTGGAAACCGTGCACTCTGGGCTCACAGTGTGTTTTTCTAGTACTAAGGAAAACATACTTTTAATTAAGATTGTGCACATTGATATGAATTATGTCTTACAACAAGAAAATTATACATATCGGAAGAGTAAAAACACTGTAACAATATATGTTAGTCCAGGCTATTTTGGTCATGAC
This sequence comes from Rhizomys pruinosus, assembly GCA_009823505.1. NCBI lineage: Eukaryota > Metazoa > Chordata > Mammalia > Rodentia > Spalacidae > Rhizomys > Rhizomys pruinosus. The sequence continues at coordinate 1,045,153 of VZQC01008534.1, read as the reverse complement.
ATATTTTCTTCTTTTTTTTTTTTAATTTTTTAACTTTATTTTCGGTATGTGTTCAATGTACTGCTCGCTGCCGTGTGAGGTTGTGCACCCGTGTCGTGCAATGCCGCGGAGGTGCAGAAGAGGGGTCTCGGATTCCCCTGGAACTGGAGTTCTCCTGGAATTGGAGTTATGGATGTTAGGCCATGTGGGTGCTGGGGGATAACCCGGGTCCTCTAGCAAGATCGGCGCTCTTAATCACCCAGCCTCTCTCCAGCCCCAACATTTTCTTTTTGTTTTTTTTGAGACAGGGGTCTCTCTGTAGCCCAGGCTGGAACTCACTATGTAGACCAGACTGGCCTTGAACTCACAGAAATCTGCCTGCCTCTGCTCCCAGTGCTGGGTCAAACAAAGGCATGTGTCACCACGCCCAGCATGAAATTTTTTTAAATACATCATTTCTGGTAGTCAATTAAAGAAAGCAGTTTTACCGGTTTTATAAGATCTACCTCTTCATAGTTGTTCTCCAATTTAAGTTGGAGACGCGACCTCATCATCATCATATTTCTCTTTGTTCTATGGGGGGAAAGGCAAGAAAGTCTCTCTCAGAACATTTGTGGCACCTAGAAGGTAAGTTTCATTAGGACTCATTATAAACTAGTTGTTACATGTAGGATCCACAGAGGGGTTTCAATGTTTATGGCAATCTGAGGCTTTTCTTCCTTTGAATGTTCAGATGGGTCAGCCTTTCGTTGCCACTTTTTGGTACATCACTACTCAATGCAAACCTGTATCTTTTCTTTCTCAGCCGTTAAGTTGGTGACGTTTTGTCCTGTTGGAACAAACAAATCTTTTCCCATAGTTAGTTTTAAGATTTGAATTGCAAGGGTTTGATGAAAAGGTTTCATGTCTTTCTGTACCCCCCCCCTTTTTTTAGCGATGAGCTCAAGTTGTCCTGTTGGTGCGTGTGGGTGGGGATATACAATAACATAAATAAATCAAGGCACAGATTTCATCAAATTCACCCATGTTGTTTTGGGTGACTATATATGATTAACTTGGGAAGCAAACTAGACATGGGAACTGTTGGAGGGATTACTCTCTGTTCAGAACCAAATATAATACTAAAGTCCTAGGGCTATGCACTCAGGCAAAATATTAATACAGGAGCTCTGACATCAGCAATGGATTGTTCTACCAGGGGGATGTTGGCCAGGGGATCCAAGCCCAAAAAGGTAAGGCTCCTTGCCTCTAAGTTGGGATACCTACAGGAGGAGAGGCAATAAGACCCTGCTGCCGAAGACTGACGTTAACATGGGAGGGATTATTGAGAGACAACACATGCAAGTGTGCAGATGGCCTGGAATGCCAGAAGTGTTACCAAAGGCCACTAAACCAATAAAGCAATATGGGTCTCCCTGAGTCAAGCAAGGCTCCACCGTCAGCAACAGTACACCTCACCTGCCTGGAAATACTGTGCAGCAGAGGCAGCCATGTGCCTGTATATCCCAAATCTAATTGGCTATTGGCTCTCCCCTTGGAGAATAACCCATGGCTGATGCCACAACTTACATCCTCTACGGTAGGAGATTTTATAAGCCACAGTAAGACCCTTCTATTTAACAGGGGGGAAAAATTGTAATTCATGGATTAACATATCCAAACATCTGTCTATGCTAAAGTAACTACCATAACTATTAGTGCTGCTAAATACCTATATATCTAATTGGCTTGTTCTTCATTAGTAGGATCGAAAGGTTATTCCTGACAAACTGTCAGCCCATGAAAGGAAAACAGCCAGAATTGACCAGAGTCCAAGATCACAGCTCCAGAGAGGAGTGGACTGTTTTACCTCTCATCCACCTGTGCCCCTTTTCTAAGCCTAGGGACACAACCTGCGGAAGAGGGGCGTGGTAGAATGTAAGGGCTGCGATTGGGGTGAATGGTGAAACTACAGCAATGTAGTCTGGACACTCATTTGATCAACTTGTGTGAACAAACAACCTGTCACCCCCCACTGGATGGTGGGGCTGTAGGTGTTTGGGCACAACAGCCTGCAGATAGGTTTTGCATGAAGGATGCTTGTACTCATGGATTATCACTTATAGCTAAAATGAAAAAAAAACTGAGAGAAAGAGCAGGACAGTTATGGCAGAATGCATGATCTGGGATGGGGTGGGGGTGGTGGGGGGAGGGAAAGGGAAAAGGAATAAGCCTGCAACTGTTATTGGAAAAAAAAATGATGAAATGCACAAAGCAGCAATAAAAACTAATTTAATTAGAAAAAAAAATAATCATTTCTGGTTTGCTGTGCAAACATGAGATTCAGCGTTCAGATCCCCAGCACACATAAAAATCTGAGCTCTGTAGCACTTGCCTGTAAGAACAGCACTAGGAGGTAGAGGCAGGAGGATCTTGGGGCTCCCTGTTCAGTCTAGCCAATTAGTGGGCTCCAGGTCAGTGAAGACCCGTATCAAAATATTAGTTTTAAAACAACAGAGAAAAACACTCAAAGCTGTCTTGGGGTCCCCACAAATACCTGGGCAGGTGCACATGCACACATACATGCATACATATTTATATATGTACACATATATGATCATATTTGTGAATCATTATGAAGTAAAGTTTTCAGACTATATATGTGATCAAATTTAGTGCACATAATTGGCTGGGCACCTGTAAGGGCTCACTAAGAATATATTTTATTCAAAACCAAATTCAAAACTTCACTGCCAGTTAAATAACAAAGGGACAAAAAGGAAACGCTTCACATGCTTCTGTATCCAGGTATTGTAAGAAATCAATGGCATAGCTAGGACTTTCTTCACAGGATAACACTTAGCATAGTTATTTTCAATATTCAATAGTTACGTGAATGTAGATGCAAAAATTAAATATTAACCTATAAAACCCACTCTTGTTAAAAGAATTCTATGTTACCCTTCCAGTTTAATAATCTACAATAAGCATACAGTAGTTGTTGTTATGTCTATACATTCTAGTCACTCATCTATGTATCTCACTTCAAAAGAGACATAAGTGGTATCTTTATTTCTAATGAACACATAAACAGAGGTAGGGAGTTTGAGTAACTGTCTTTAGTCCCACCATTGAGAAGTTGTGAACATCAGTAATATAATTTAAATTCTCAGATCAGTTCAATAATTTCCCCCAAGACTGAAGACAAACCTTCAGCATCTACTCTCAATGCACTTTATGAAACTGATATTCAAAAGCATTTCCTCATCAGAGGTGATAGGTGGACGCCAAACACCCCGTAGTCCTTTCCTCTGTATGCCTAATTCAGGACAAAATGTCTTCGAGTCAGCCTTTTAAAATCACTTAGGCCTCCTCAACCTAAGAGTAGATAGAGAAAATGTGGTGCATCTACACAATGGAGTTCTATGCAGTGTAAAGAAAGATGACATCATGAAATTTGCAGGTAAATGGATGGAGCTAGAAGATATTATGTTAAGTGAAGTAACACAGTCCCAGAAAAAACAAACAACAAACGGTATCCCTCATCTGTGGATGCTAGCACCAAGTACCTAGTTGTAAGGCAAACTGAGCAACATTAATGTTATTCTTCATGATCTGAAAACAACTGTGCTCTTATATTGTGAATCCCTAGACAGGTTCTAGAACTAACCTACCATTTATTTTCGGACTTTGGATTTTTGGTATATGATGGTGGGCATGTATACATATTTTAGAATAACATATAATTAAATGGAAAAATGCAAATTAAGAAATATGATATGGAAATAACATACAGTTTGTTTTCAGAAGATACAATTTTAGTATAGGTGCGATGTATCAGGCTAGTGTAACTTAGCCTTTCTGGGTGCTTAACAACCATACTTAACGCCCATACCAATTTGGCTGAGGGACCTAAGGGATAACTTTGTTCCTTGCCCTCAGAGGTCAACAAAGTCTCAGGGGACTATGCATCTCTTGAAATGTCCTGCAAATGTGGGTCACCAGTCTTCCTGTGTAGGGAGGTCTTGGAGATCCACTAATGGGACTTCAGCCAGTGTCCAGTCTATAAAGAGGAAAGTCTGCTCATGCTTCAAAAAGAGAAGCCTGATCTAGCAAGACCTGATTTTGTGCTCGAGCGGATGGAACTGGTAAATGAAAAGCTGAAAGGAGCCAGGGGCTGCCCCGCCCCCCCAAAAAACGAGTGACCCCTGAGGACCAGATCCTCAACTGACCTTGAGAAAACAAAAACCTTGGTTAATCCGGGCTAACCATGTGACCTTAAGCATCCAAAAGGAAAGTATAACCAGAAATAAATAATCAGTAAATCCTGAGAAATTGTACTTCAGATATAAAACTTGAAGATCTTAGAAAAAAATAAAAATAAAAAAATGAAACTCAAAAAAGGTACATTAAAAATACATCAACTTGCTATGTAACATAGGAATGTTAAGTAATATTTATTTTTATCTGCATACAGCTCTACTATTAAAATGTGAATCCCTAAACATGTTTTGGAACTAACCTATAGCTTATTTTCAGATGCCATAATTTTGGTATATGTATCTGTCACGGCTTTTGGTATATATTGTGGCTCCAAATATATATATTTGGAGCAAGACAAATTGGAGGGAACAACAAAAACAAAAAAGACTGGTTCAAAGACTGAAACAGCAAACTTCTGCATCAAAAAACTTAAAAAAAGACTGAGAAAAAGAATGCGTGAGCTCTGGCAGGGTGGGGGGCATGGAAGGGGAAATGGGTCTAAATTGACTAAGAAATGTTGTATGAAATGCACAAAACTTCAATTTAAAAAAGGGAAAAAAGACCAAGAAAGAAAGAAAGAAAGAAAGAAAGAAAGAAAGAAAGAAAGAAAGAAAGAAAGAAAAAGAAAGAAATCACTCTGGCCTGAGTTTTCCAGCTTTCTCATCCTGATCAGACAACTTCAGAGGAGGGAGGTCCATGTGGCAAAGCTACAGTATAGTGGACCATTGACTGTGAACTGTCTTTGAGTCATAAATCAACTTGTTTATTAAGCCAATGAGATTTCAGGATCTTAACTACTTAAGCAATGAGAGCTAATTCCATGGACAAGTTCAACCAACAGCTACAGTTCTAAAACTGAAATAAGAAAAAAATAGCAAATACTTCAATTTGGCATAATTAATGGCAAACAATTCATTCTTGATGGTAGTAATACTATAGAGAAGGCAAGATAAAAAATGAAATAAGCAAAATAATTCTCAAGACTTATTTTAGCAACATTCAGCATCTACAAAAAAATGAACAGAAAAATAATCCCAATTTATTAATAACACCAAGCCTGTAGAGTATTTAAGAATCAGCTTCTAAAATGCCTGGATGAAGATGGAACATAATAGTACAAGAACTTATTCTAGGAAAGATGAGTCAGAGTGAGTGTAAACAGGCACTGTGTTAGTATCTCCCAAAGCAAACAAGTGTTGCCCGAGAGGATAACTGAAGAAACATAATAAAGAAATTAGTTAGAGTGGGGAGAGTAAGAACCCAGGCACAGATGGACCGGACAGTGAAGCAAGGCGCAGTTTGCAAAGCATGAGAAAGGAGTGAGACTTGAAAGAACAGATGCCAGGGTGTAAGCTCACCCTCCCCAGCCTCCAGCAATTTGCAGAGCTGCACATGGGTGACCCCTATTCATAAGCAGAAAGGAAAGGAGCCTATAGGTACACCCACAAACAGAAGTATTGGAAAAGGTAGGCAGTAATCTGACAGCATAGATTGAACATCATACGGCACCCTTAAAAGAGAAGTTAGATAAAAACATCACTTCTCCCCATTCTAATTTACTGAATCAATACTATTCCAGCTACAGTACTAATACGGATTAGGGGGGAAAAATTGAGACAGGGTCTCCCTGTAGCCCCAGCTGCTCTGACTCTCAACATGTAGACCAGGCTAGCCTTGATCTCAGAGATCTACCTGCCTCTGTCCTCCCAAGTGCTGGGATTCAAAGCAAGCACCACTGTGTTCGACTCAACTTAGAAAACTTTAATGAGACAATTTTTATGATTATCTCATAAATGAAGTTATCAATTATAGTAAAATTGGTTATAATGGGGGATTAGCTTTTCAGATACACATATCATAATTAAGGGTATTTGTGGAAATGTAACCATACTCGCACACATAGGAAAACTAATGAAATCTAACAAATGTCTTTGTCCCTGTCACAGCCACCTGGGTGAGTAGACTACTGCATCGGTGTGTAGAAAGTAAGAACTAGCCTAGGGAACTCTGGAGAGGCCAGATTCTAAGAACGTGTATATTCATCACCATGCTGTTCTGCTTCACTTCTCTGCTGCTGTGAGAAAACACTGGCCAAAACCAACGTGGGGAGGAAAGGGTTTCTTTCACCCTACAGCTCCTAGGTAATATGTATCACTGAGGGAACTCAGGGCAGGAACTAGAGAAGGACCCTGGACACGGGGCTGAAGCAGAGACACGGACGAATGCTGCTTTACTCCCCCCTGGCTTGCTCCGCTACCTTTCTTGTAAAGCCCAGGCTCATCTAACCAGGGACAGCACTGTCTATATTGGGGCTCTCCTACATCAAATGGTGATCCAGAAAATGCTTCATAGACAGGGCTTCAGGCCAGTCTGATGGAGGCGATTTCTCAGTTGAGATTCCCTCTGAGAAGGAAGAGTTCATTTGCCTTACAGTTCCGGAAGGAAAAGAGTCTGTGCCGACAAGGAGGCATGCCATCCTGGCAGCAGGCATGGAGGCAGGAACAGGAAGCTGGGACCTCGCATCTTGAAGCAGGCACAGGAAGCAGAGCAAGCTCAAAGGGAGCCACGGCTAAGAACTCTCAAAGCCTGCCCCCAGAGACGTGCTTTCTCCAGCAAGGCCACACCTCCTACGGGTTCCACAACCTCCCCAAACAGAGCCACAACTGGGACCAAGTGTACAAATACTTGAGTCTACAGGGAACATTCTCATTCACACCACCACCTTCTACTTCTTGACCCCATGCGCTCATGACTATATCACAAGGCAAAATGCATTTAGCCCACCTTTAAAGATCCACATAATCTTTATAGTCTCAACACTGTTAATAAAGACATAGTCTCAGGGCCAGAGAGCTGGCTCGGCACTTAAGAACACCAAATCCTCTTGCAGAGGACCCTGGTTCAGTTCCCAGCACCTGCAGGGTGGCTAACAACCATCAGTAACCCCAGTTCCAGGGGATCCAACTCCCTCTTCTGACCTCCATGGGCATTGCACAACACGGATACCCTTACATATCTGCAGGCAATACACTCATACACATAAAATGGGAATAAATAATAAATAATTTTTTTAAAGTACAAAGTCCCTTCTGAGACTCAGGGCACATTCTTAATTGTGAAATAATCAAAAGGCAAATTACATACTTCCAACATACAATGGTGGGGAATACACATTTCCATTCACCAAGGGAGGAATGGGTACATAGTGGGGACATGCACCAAGTCATACCAAAAACCAGTAGGGTGAACACCAACTCCTATAGCTCCAAGTCTGAGACTTCAGTTCCATAAGGATAGATGGATGACTCAGCCCCTCCAGCTTTGCTGCCTTCAAAACATCTCTCTCTCTCTCTCTCTCTCTCTCTCTCTCTCTCTCTCTCTCTCTCTCCTCTCTCTCCCTCTCCTTTCTCTAGGACTGGTACTACTCTCTGTTTGCGGATGTCTCATGGCTCTGTCATCTCGAACATCTTGGTGTTTCTACTGCCAACAAGGCTTCACCTTCCCACTTTCACACCATGGCCTGTCATGGCTTTCTTATTCAGAGGTTCCCCTACAACAAATACATTGCTTAGTTCAGGGTGACAGCCAGGAATCTCCTTTCATTCTTCAACATGTGGATATTCAGTTTGCCCAGAGTTACTTCTTGAAGAGGATAGCTTTTTCCAATGTATCATTTTGGCATCTTTGTGAAAATTCAAGGGTCTGAAGCTGCGTGGGTTCATTTCTGGGCTGGTTTTTCTATCCAGGGATCTCTGTGTCTGTTTCCGCAGACAGAACCATGCTGTTTTTGCTATTGTGACTCTGCAGTATAACTTGAAATCATTTAATGTGATATTTCCAACATTAATCTTTTGTTCAGGGTTGCTATGGTGATTCAGATGAGTCTTTTGTGCTTGCATATGAATTTTATTTCCTTCACAGTGCCATGAAATTTTTGATGAGAGTTGCATTAAATTTGTGGATCTCTTTTGGCATAATTTAGCCATACTCATAACATTAACTCTGCTGGTCCATGAGCATGGGAGGTCTTTCCATCTTTAATGTCTTCCTCAGTTTTTGTTGTAGAAACCCTTCACTCCAAGTATATTTTAAAATGAAATTCCATGAAGTATCATAATCCAAAAACTAGTTCATTTTTCATTAATAAAACAGGGCTGAGTGTGGTAACCCACGCCCTTAATCCTAGCACTCAGGAGGCAGAGGCAGGCAGATTTCTGTGAGTTCAAGGCCAGTCTTGTCTACATAGGGAGTTCCAGGCCAGATGTAGCTACTAGGAGACCCTGTCTCCAAAAGACAAAATATAAACAGAAAATATACAAAAGCTATATATTTTAAATTTTTGCATTATTGCTGAAGGCTCTAAATCTGAGGTTTGATTTTGCTTTGAATCAGAAAGATATTAATGAATTTAAAACACTATCAGAGGTGGGCTGGACAGATGGCCTAGCAGTTAAGAGCACCAACTGCTCTTGCAGAGGACCCGGGTTCGATCCGCAGCACCCACATGGCGGCTGAGAACCGTCTTTAACTCCAGTTCCAGGGGAATCCAATGCCCTCTTCTGACCTCTGCGACATTGCACGACATGGGTGCACAGACCTACATGAAGACAGTACATTCATACACATACAAAAATAAATAATTTTTTTTTAAAAAAAGCACTATTGGAGGTACGAAAGGATGAGCAATGACTTATAGAATATGAAACCTACCACTTTTCAAGTCGTCTTCTCTTTAGATGTATCCATAAGTAAACTATGTCACATCCACCAGTGATCCGCATCCCAGACTCTGGGAGGAATTGACACATTACATAAAACACAGTGCACTAGACCTAGAAAGCTCTGCTTGAGGAAGCCTTTGAAATGATAAAGGTACCAAGGAACTTGCTCTAACTGCAGACAGCTTTCTACCTTGTTTATCCCTCCTCTGGGCATCTCGTGCTATATCTGAGGTCAGTTACACAGTAGTGATCCACATCCACTTCTATTCCCTGTCTCTCACCTCCCATACACACACCCCTATCCCACAGCTACTTGTCCCCCAAGGCTCCCAGCAACCATGTTCTCCTTCACAAGATGAGCTCATCACCCGGTGCCCTGGATTTGAAAAGCACGTTGGCCTTCTATGCTCTATGCCACCCAAGTCTTCCCACCATAGCTAGAGTGTCTCCTTGCTGGCATGTCTCTCATACCATGTCATCATCCTCTAAGATGAAAAGAATAGAATAAAAGTTGAGTGAACTCAGGCAGCAACGAGGTGGTAAACCCTGGCTTCTCAGATAAATTAACCCTTTGCTGGTTTTCCCAGGACCCATGTCTACCCACTAACACTTATAGAATGTTCCAGTTTTGATAAACATCCTGCTCTTCTTTAAAGAGCACCAGAATAAAATCCAAGTAAAGATCTAGAATGGCTGTGATTGACTCCTCCTCTGATATTCTTCCATAATAACATCAGTGCCTTTTCCTGCTTTTTTGGCTCCTGCCAAAGTATGCGAAAGTCTCTACCCAGGGATCCAGCATCTAAACACAGAATGGCAACGCCGGAGATTTGCCAAGGCTCAACTTCAAAATATTATGAGCCATAAAAATTCCTTCATCTCTGTGGATTTCAGTTTTACTATGTTTTTTAATGGGTTTGAGTGTTTTTTCTTTCCGCATGTATATAAGTGTACCACGTGGGTCCAGTGTCCATGGAGGTAGAAGACTGTCAGATTCCCTGTAACTAGAATCCCGGTTGTGAGCCACCATCTGGGTGCTGGGAACTGAACCTAGGTCCTCTTTAAGACCAGCCAGTGCCCTTAACTGCTGAACCAGGGGCATAATAAAAGGCATGTACATGGTAAGGGTGGTGTCAGACCTAGTGTACATTCTTTGCCAGCTGTTATCACTTGAAAGAGGATGAAGAGAAAGAAAGGAAGGGTGACTCAACAATTATCCATTTTTCCTCAATAAAAGCATCCTGAGGCGGGACCCTGTGGCATCTGCACAGTCCGCCCGGTTTTGTCTTATGCATGTCTCTTTGGGCTGCTATGCTGTGGATTTTATTGGGGCAGCTTCCCACTCATGTCTAGAATGCATGAACTTGCAGCAGGTGTTATGGGCCCTAGGGCTCTTATATTCTCCGCCCCCACACCTTCTGCAATGTTCCCTGAGCCTTAGGTGTAGAAGTTCCATTGTGTATGTGTTACTTAGGGCTGAGAAAGTCACAGTCACTTATTCTCTGCATTGACCAGTTACAGAACTTCCTAATAGTCTCCATCTGTTGCAAAAAGAGACTTCTTTGATGAATGGTGAGAAGGGCTGTGTGAAGCACATGCCTTATTCTCCACGTAGACCAATAGGAAAGTGGACTCTACCTGAAGCTGATTTTTGTATTAGGTATCTTTAGCATAGTGTCCCCTCTGGATGATCAGACCATAGATAGAGAACAGTAATTGTCATCATGAAAGGCATGACAGTTTCAGGACAGCATTTATTATTCACTGAATCCAACCAGAAGCTTAAAGCCGTGGGCCTGGTGATGCAGTGGACAGAGCAGACTGCCTCCTGGGTAGAAACAGGGTAGAGAACAGTAAGCACAGAAGTATGAAGGAAGGTAACACCGAACTGTTGCTCATAGGACAGGATCTCATAGTGGGTTTGGCTGAAAATGAGTCTTAAGGCATGTCGAGTGCATCATAGTGGAAGACCTGGCCAGCCAGAGGGATGTATCAGTCACTCTTGATTGAATGCAATTATCTTTTGTTGGAAACATTCACGCTGACCCTAGGTCAAGATGTGGTTCCTTGAGCGCAAAGAGGAGGGTGGAGAGGTTTAGATGGAGACACGGCTGTTCGCATCAGCTGCCAAGCTCCCCGGGTGCCTGCTGGTGGAACATACAACCATTATTACTCATTAGCGCTCAGAAGCAGAAAAATTCAGAATTCACCTTGTCCCTGAAAAGAGATTGCTCTCCGCCGATCTCTTCTCCACAGATGCCTTCCCTCTGGCTCTGTTGGTCCATCCTGTTCTCGTTATTCCCTTTTTCCTGAGATAGCTATCTTTGTAGAACGCAGTCCTGCCCAGGACTCTTCTCACTTCTGCTTTCTCTCCACCTTGAAGAGCAGCAATTCTACACTAACCAACAGGTTGAAGGCACAAGCCAAATGTTGCAGTAGCTCCCATTTGCCACCAGGGGGCAAGCCCCGGTAACCCCTCAGGACAGGAAACAGCAGGTCTTCCCTGTGGGAGATCTCTCCACCTTGTCTCCCTTCACCATGTCTCACCTGAGCACTTTAGACACACCAGGCAGGCCACAGTCCTCAGAACACCTTCACCCCTGCATATTTCTGCCCAGGCAGCCCTTTCTCTAGACATTTTATCATCCATTGTCCCTCCAGAACCCTTTGATACTGTTCATTTCCTCCTTCAAACGCAGCCTAAATGCTGTGAATTCCTTAGAGTTTTCTCTATGCTTAAAAAAGGGGGGGATTTATTTATAGGGGGTCTGGAGGGATGACTCAGTGGTTAAAAGCACTGGCTGCTCTTGCAGGTGACCTGGGAGCTAACAACTACTGATAATTCCAGTTGCCGGGGATCCGACCTCCTCTTCTAGCCTCCATAGTACATGTGCACTTACATCCACGCAGGCAAAGCACTCATACATATGAAGTGAAAATGAACCAAATTTAAATTTTATTCTTAAAATATTTTATTCATGAAGTGTGTATATGAGATGCAAGTGTGTGTCTCTGTGCGTTCATGGAGGCTAGAAGAGGATGTCGGATCCCTAAGACCTGGAGCTACAGGGATTTGGGGGTGCCAGAATTGTTACATGGGTGAAGTGAGAATCTCTGAATTCCTCACGACTGTATAGCAAGCACTCTCAACCACAAAGCCACCTCCATAGCCCCATTCCGTGACTTTTATAAATCATTTTCTCCTCCATATTTTTAAGCCCTTCTGTATTCTCTAGCCTGGCTTGTGGTGTGGCCATCTTGCCAGGATTCTAAACTGGGAGATGAAGACAAGAAATCACCTTTGTGCAGCTATTCTTCTTCCCCTCATCTCTAGTTTTCCACCTCGCTCTTGGTAATTCCTCTTCTCAGCATTTCTCAGATCCATTCTTCTCTCCTTCCTTACCACCAAGTCTCGTGGACCCTTTCAACAGCTTTATAAATGGTCTCCATATGTTCAGTCTTGTCTGTTTCCCATTCTCATTTCTTCCAATCTGTCTAAAATACCCAATGGATGTTATCACTCAGGCCCTTAAGAGCCTTTACCTGGGGGCTAGAAAGACAGCTTAACAGTGAAGACCACTGGCTGCTCTTGCAGAGGTCCCAGGTTCAGTTCCCAGCACCCACACCGTGGCTAACAACCATCTGTAACTCCAGTTCCAGGGAATCTGATGCCCTCTTCTGATCTCTATGGGCATTGCATGACATAAGTCCACGTACATACATGGAGGCAAAACACTCAAACATATAAAATAAAAATAATTTCTTTAAGAGCCTTTACCTGAAGGATAAAGCCCAAGTTCAACAGTTAGAACATGACCCATAGTCCCACTATTCAATATTATTGTTTAACATCCCCCTCTGAAAAGCAACAAGAAAGGAAGGTATTCTGAAAGACACGGACATCCCTCCCTATTGGACTGTTGAATCAATGGTTCTGTAACATGAACTTTCTCCTAGGGGAGAGATAAACAAACACCTACTTCCCCAAGTTAGAGCACCAATAACAAATCAAAGTACCATTCTGTCCTAGTTTGTCTTCCATTGCTGTGACGAAACACTCTGACTGACACCAACTTGGGGAGGAAAGGGTTTATTGAGCTTACATCTCCTGGGTCACAGTTCATCACTTAGGGAGCCCAAGGCAGGAACTCAGGGCAGGAACCTGGAAGACAGGAGCTGAAGCACAGGCCATGGAGGAATGCTGTTCACTGGCTTGCTCCCCTGGCTCATGCCCAGCCCACCTTCTTATACAGTACACAACAACCTGCCCAGGGTAGCACTACTCATTGTGGGCTGGGCCCTCCCACACTGCTCGACCATCAAGACAATACTCCACAGATGTGGCCACAGGCCAATCCAATGGAGCCAATTCCCCAATGAGGCTCCCTCAACCCAGGTGTGTCAAGTTGACACTAAAGCTATCCAGCACACATTCCAATACTACTTGGCTATCCAAGGAGTTTATTGTCATTGCTTATGGGTGAGTTGTTACTTGCAGGAACATGGGTAACCCCAAAGCCACTACACCACTGAAGAGCCTCCCGCCCAGCATGGTAGACAACTTCCCCAGAGTTGAGTAGATGGAGTCTACCTCTTCAGTCAACCTTCCATCCCCCATATAGTCTAGAAACTCACATCAACCCCCTCCCCCTGTGATTCTTGCCCCTGTCCAGAGGGAGAACCTTATTCTTTCTAAGAATTCACACAGGCCAGGGCCATCTAGGATAATTCCTATATCTTAAGACCAATGGACTTATGTGCTTATTAAATCTGAAAAAGTCTTCCACATCAGCAAGTAGATTCTTGTTTAGCTGAAATGTGGAAAATGGCGGCTGGAGTGATGGCTCGGCGGCTAAGAGTGAACACTGCTTTTGCAAAGGAGCCAAGTGTGTCCCACTTTGAGTGGCTCACAACTGCTTGAAACTCCAACCCTGGGGTCAGGGGGAGGCTCCAATGCTTCTGGCCTCTGCAGGCAGCTGCACTAATGTGTACCTACCCATACATAGAGACGAGAGAGAGAGAGAGAGAGAGAGAGAGAGAGAGAGAGAGAGAGGAGAGAAGAGGAGAGAGAAACTAAAAATTATAGAAATAAATCTATTTTCAAAAGAAAGAAAATGAGGAGGTGTGTAGCCTGTGATGGGGACACCTTGGTGACCATTTGAAAATTCTGCTTCTCACACCATCTTCTTTATGATAAATGGTTTGACCATGCCAGTCTCCTCACTAGTGTTTTTATTTGTTGTTGTTGTTGGGTTCCTCTGCTTCCTCCTCATCATCATCCTCATCCTCCTCCTCTTCCTCCACCTCCTCTTTTTCCTCGTCCTCTAACCCCTCCTCCTCCTCCTCCTCTTCCTTTTCTTCCTCCTCCTCCACTTCCTCCTCCGTTTTCCCCACTCCAGTCTTAAAGTCCTGATTCTCCTGCAGCAGAGTCGTGAGCGCTACAAGTCTGCTCTACCACAACCATTTACTCTTGCAGAGTTGGGACCGGAATCGGAGCCTTGCAAATGCCGGGCAAGCACTCGAGCGCCGAGCTGCATCCCTAGACCTTCTCCAGCGCTTCTAAGTTTATCTTCCCCTGGGCTCTCTTCACCCACTGCACCTCACCTCCTGCCTTCATCTCTGCCCCCACTGTGGCCTCCACCTGGAAGGCTCCATCTTGTCATCTTTTCATGTCACCATCCGACCTCCTTCTGTGGAAAATAATCACTTTTCTCTATCTCTCTCCCTGTCACACTTTCCTCCTCTAGACGGAACATTAACTCACTTCAGGTTAGAGCTGGTGGCTCATCAGGCCCTTGGAAGCCCCTGGAGAGTGACATATGTCACTCCGCACTGATTGACCCTGTGACATCTAAGCCAAAGTCCCCTAGGGGCAGATGAGATTTTCAACACACTTATAAAATCAACTGAGGAAACTGAACCCTAAGATCCCCACACTGACTCTGCAGATGGAGAAGAGAGAGCAAGGGAGGATGGGGAGGGGCAAATGGAGCACTGAGCTGAGTGGAAGACCCCCACATTCTTCTCAGAACCTCCTGTTTATCTGCTTATGGCTCCTGGAGATCTCCTTACCCTCCTTGGCTAGCAAAACTATTGGTATAGAATGGAGCACACAGCCCACTCTATATGTGAAGACTGTCCACCCTCTCTAACCACACTCGTCTTACAAGGAAGTCTGGCTGGCATCAGGAACATGCAAGTTTGAATTCTAAAATTTCCAGAGTAAAACTCAGAACCTTTTAAAGCTTGCGTGTGTCCTAGCTGAAGTTCAGGTGGTGAGGACAGGGAGACAAAATGTAGAAAGAAAGACAGTGGCCCAGGACATGGGAGTTATCCAAGAAACCCTGAGTGACATTTAACATAGTGGTGCACAGGAAGAGAAGCAGGTGAGTTCCAGGAAGGGAAGGTTTTCTCTCTTGCGCCCCCTCTGGCAGCTTGGATGCTACACCCTCAAAAATTCCCAGAAGAGTCCTTATGAATCCGAGGGGAATCTGAGTATAAGACAGACACTCAATATTTTGCTGTATTGCTTTAGTGGCCTTTGGTAATGCTCTCTAGCCTTTTCAGAGGCCAGTTGTATGCTAGCAAGTGACGTCTCATAACATTTTTCATGCTCACACCAGGTCTTCGACAACAGGGACTTACTGCCTTTCTCCTTGCATATATCCCACTTATAGACAAAAGGCCTTTATAATTTGGGGGTGGGCGGGTTTGACTCCCCTAGCAATATCTTCTAGGCAGAATAATTATTGCTGATGTCAAAGCTTTCCTGTTCGTTACTAATATATTTGGCTTAATTACACAACTTATAAACACGTTACTATTGAATTTGGCTCTTAGTTAGGGAAATATCCTTTCACAGGTCTTATGCCTATCAATCAGTTAATCGTTTTGCCTGTTTTTTGTTTTATTTTTTTTATGTAATTTTTTTTATTTTCGTATGGTATGAATGTACTGTCTGCACGGCGGTTTGTGTACCCGTGTTGTATAAATGCGGCGAGAGGTCAGCGAGGGTGTCGATTCCCTGGAACTGGAGTACCAGACGGTCTCTCTCAGCCCGCCATGTGGTGCTGGGGATCGAACCCGGGTCTCTGCAAGAGCAGTCAGTGCTCTTAACACTAGGCCATATCTCCAGCCCCTTTTACCTGTTTCTCTATCCAGTGGCTCTAGTTTACAGTTAGGGAGTGGTTTCATTACCATCCTGTTTTACTTCTTTCCAAAAAAAAGGGGAGATGTAGGTAGAGCAGGTTCTCTAAGCACCTGGAAGGTTAATTTCATTAGGGCCCATTAAAACAGTTAACCCCAATAGTATCAGAGAGATGCTCAGTGTCCTTGACCTCAGGCAGTCTGAGGTTCCTCCCTGTTTAATGTCCAGATGCGTCAGCCTCTCTGCTGGAATTCCCAGTTTCATCCTGCCCAGCCATAAGTTGTATGTTTTCAGCATTTAGATTGGTATTTTACCTGTGGGAACATAACATTCTCCTCCCATTGTTAGTTCAAGATCAAGAACAAATTACAAATTTATCAATAGGATTGAGAACACAGAGTTTTCCATTTGTATCCCAGAATGGATACTACACCACCTCCCACTCCCTCTTTTTTTTTTTTCGGTTTTTATATTTTGACCTATAGATGCCTAAGTTTGTATTTACACAGTTACCCATAACAGGCAGCCAAGGGCATAAATCTTGGTTCCTGCGGACAAAGGCAAGCAAGACTCCTCCGTCACATCAGCTACACCTCCTCACAAAAGCCTGGAGCTATTGTGAAACAGTGGCAGCCAAACGTGTTTACATTATCCCAAATCTATTTGGTATTAGCTCTCTCCTGGGGAAAACTCAGAGGGATGCCAAACACAGCCTGCCTTCCTTGTTTTTGTTGGGTGATGTTGTGAGCCACAGTAGGAACTTGTCACCATTTATAGAGAAACCAC
This sequence comes from Rhizomys pruinosus, assembly GCA_009823505.1. Taxonomy (NCBI): domain Eukaryota; kingdom Metazoa; phylum Chordata; class Mammalia; order Rodentia; family Spalacidae; genus Rhizomys; species Rhizomys pruinosus. The sequence continues at coordinate 1,028,278 of VZQC01008534.1, read as the reverse complement.
AGTTTGCGGATTAGCATTGCCATCCAAGCATCTATGTCTCAGACAAGCTTAGCTTGGCATAATAAGTGGTACTGCTTAAATGCTTATAAATCCAATTGCTTGTGCTTTTTCAGTATGACTAAAAAGGTATCACGGGAAAGATGTGTGTGTCCATGAAGGAAACAACCTGAACAGGACTGGAGTCCAAAATGACAACCCCAAAGAAATTAGACTGTTTTCTTTCACCCACTTGGGCTCATTTCCAAAGCCCAGGGAAAAACTGCAGAAGAGGAGGCAATGGTTAGATTGTAAGGCTGTGGAGAGATAGGGGTTCGTGAACCATGAGACTACAGGATATAGTCTGGACTCCTGATTGATCCACATGTCTGTGCATAACGCTTCTCCAACTGGTCTATGTGAACCTTGGGTTATTCAAAAATTGGACATAGATACCTGCAAAACGCACGAAATATTACCTGATTGTTGACATAATGAGTGGACATCAATGCATCTGCAAACAACTGTGTCATCATTATATTGTAGATTCCCTTAAAACATTAATTATTAATTTAAAAAAAACAAAAAGAAGCACTCCAGACTGGTACCGGATATGGTGGCAGACCCAGGGTCAGCTCTCAGGTCAGCTCTTGTCCTCTGCATCCTAAGGTGTGCATGATCTCAAAGGAAAACTCCTGCTCTCAGTCCATATGCATCTGTGCAGCCTGCGCTAATCAGGAAGTAGGGCAGGGAGATGCGGGTGGAGACTAGGACGGGGGTGAGTGGGGGGGACAATATGCGTTCATTCCCAAGAGCCCACCATGCATTTAATATAAATGGACTTACTATGGGATAGCGTCCATAAACTTTTAAATTGTAATTACAAAGGAGAGAGAGAGAGAGAGAGAGAGGAGAGAGAGAGAGAGAGAGAGAGAGAGCAAGAAAGAAAAATTTTAAAGGCTGAATAAGCATTTAGAAGGTTCAGAAATTTGACCCTAACTGCTCTGGATTCTAGGACCATTTTCAGCAAGATAATAGCATCAGCTCATGTGTGTTTAGCCCCTCAAATAGCTGTGAACTTTTTCTACAAATGAAGAGGCTACAGTCGTGCTGGCCAGCTGTCAACCCTCCTGAAACACAGCAGAGGCTGGCCCAGCATGCCTTCTGCACACCAGGGTCCTAGGCTGCCACCTCAGAGCTCATTATTATGGGAAAACTGCTTCCCATGCTGTAGTGGACCTCGTTAGCAACCATTGGGGACCTGGAACCCAAATACCACTTACAGCGGAGCATAAAATATTTAGAGCTCAAGACATTACTTGGAAAATGCTTCAGAATGTAGAATTCTACCCAGAATGGGCTTGTGCCTGCCCATTAGGGCAGTGACTTAGCACTGGTGTCCTTACAGAGCATCTACATTTCAATAACCAGTTGCCACGAGTAAATGAAAATAGAAATTAGCTAGGCATGGTGGCATACATCTTTAATCCCAGTACTTGGAAGCAGAGGCAGGCGGATCTCTGTGAGACTGAGGCTAGTTTGGTCTACATAGTGAGTTTCAGGGCTGCTGGGGCTACATAGTGACATAGTGAGACCCTGTCATTCATATATATATTATGGATGTATATGTAAATTGGGCTTGGAGAAGGAAATCAGGCACCAGTTGGCTGAGGACACACATGTCAATTCTGACTTTCAAGGCCATTCTTTACTCTGCAGAGTCTGCACATAGCATTGTGGCAGCCACGATACAGCTGGGGTCTCTTCTACCCTCCCCCCACCACTATGCTTTTCTTTCTATAAACCAGGACCTGGATTATAGCAATAGCTGGAACTCCTCTGTGCTGCTTATGCTAGACACCAGACTAACACATTTTGACACTCAACTGTCAAAGCAAACATGAAGTGGGCCCTGTTAACAGACCCAGAAACTGAGATGGGGAGCCAAAATCACATCATATTTATCATTTATTTTTATTTTATGTGTATGACTGTTTTGCCTGCATGTATGTCAGTGCATCATAAGTGTGCAATGCCTGTGGGGGTCAGAAGAGGTCATTTGATCTCCTGGAACTGGCATTACAGATGGTTGTTAGCCACCATATGGATACTGGGAATCGAACCCAAGTCCTCTGAAAGAGCAAACAATGCTCTTAACCACTGAGCCACCTCCTCAGGCCATATCCTTTAGTCCAGATCTTGCAAGCTAGCAGTCCAAAGGCAATTTGGGATCATAAACTATTTTTTATCAAAATGTCAATAACAATAGTGTATGTGTGTACGCATGTGTTTGTGTGTGTATATGGTGTCTATATGTGTGTATTTGTGTGTATGCTGCATAGTGTGTGTGGTAGGTTATGGTGTGTGAATACATGTGTGTTTGTGTATATGATGTGTAGCGTGTGTGTGTGTGTGTGTGTGGTGTATATATAGTGTAGTGTAGGGGTTTCTATATGTGTATGTGTATGGTTTGTAGTGTAGTGTACGTGTATATGTGCATGTTGTATGTATGATGTATGATGTATGTGTGTGTGTTTCTCTCTGTACCTCATGTTCATGCCTTTGAGCAGGGAAGGTCTCAATTTCCAAAGACACTGATAGACTCTAATACTATCTTCTACTTTGCACACTGCACACCTGTGTTCTATTTGCCACTGTATCTGTCAATTCAAAAGCACAACTTCCCTCTCAAGGGCCATAAGAAATAGTTTATTCTGGAGCCAAATATGAGTGGTTATGGCCCGGGAACACAGATTTAGATTATGTCAATTCCATGTTTCTACTTGGTAACCATTTCATGGAGTTTTTCTAGTAACAGAGCAAAGAAATCTGTAAAAGAAGACTCTGGTGGGGTCATCAGAGAGGTGGGTTGTCACAAAGTGGGGAGAATTCTTCTGTGGGCTTTAGATGCTGTCTCACCAGCTTTCTAAACCTTGGGTGCTCACTGTTGATACATTCCAAAAGGTTTTTAAATCTATCTATCATCTATCTATCTATCATCTATCTATCTATCTATCTATCTATCCCTATCTATCATCTATCTCTATCATCTATCTATCTATTTATCTATCATCTATCATTATCTATCTGCCTATCTATCTCTATCTATCTATCATCTATCATAATCTATTTATCTCTATCTATCATCTATCTCTATCATCTATCTGTCTATCATCTATCATCTATCATTATCTATCTGTCTATCTATCTCTATCTATCTATCATCTATCTATATCTATCATCTATCATTATCTATCTATCTGTCTATCTATGTATCACCTATCTATCATCTTGTCCTTGCTCTAGGTAACCTGGGCAGAGCAGCCTAAAGTCAGGGGGCAGATCTTAGGGAGGTGAAAGATGGAGAGAGCCCCAAACCCACAACAGAATGTTCAAAAAGCCCCTCCATGACTGATCTTCCCCTTAGGGTGTAATTCTGTGTGTGGATGGAGAAATGATGTATGATGTATGAAAAAGTTTAATAACAATAAAATTATATTTTAAAAGATCAAGTCCATTTCCTGTATGTGGTTAGATGTCTGTATAGCCCCAGAATGCTGTGGTATATCTATTCACTCTGAATTCAACATTCCTTCCTAGGGGGAGAAGATAGGTTCATGAAACTCAGTAAGATAAAAAAGTGTTATAAGGCTTAAGAGACTCATGAAACTTATGTAATTCAAGAAACCCAGGAAAGCTCAAGACTGATAAGAATGCTTCCTGTGCTGCAAACTTTAGCTGTCAACTTGACACACCTGGGAAGAAGGAACTCAGTTGGGGAATTTTCCCTATGGGATCAGCCTTTGGCCATGTCTGTGAGGCTTTGTCTTGATCGTTGAGTGATGTAATGTTCAAGGGCCCAGCCCACTGTGGGTGGTGCCACCCCTGAACAGGTGGTCCTGGGTTGTGTAATAAAGCAGGCTGAGCCCAGGCCAGAGGAGCCAGGCAGTAAGCAGTGTTCCTCCACAGTCTCTGCTTCAGCTCCTGGCTCCAAGTTCCTGCCCTGAGCTCCTTCCCTGGCTTCCCTTCATGACAGACTGTGAGCTCTAAGTGAAGTACCCTTTCCTCCCCAAGTTGTTCGGTGAGGGTTTTATCACAGCAATAGAAAGCAAACTAGGACAGTCTCCAAGGTTCGACAAGCAGTAAACACTTCCTGAGGAGAGGAAACTGGCAGACTGGGCTCTGCATGGTGTCAAGGAGCTCGAGCAATGCAGCCTTCCTGAGTCCTCACCCACTCTGGAGGGAACTTTTCAGCGATGTGCCTGGCCTTGGGCCACTCATGCTCCTGTATGTAATCCCAGGAAGCCCACTGGCTATGGACTGGGATGGACTTGAGTCATTCCTTTGTCTTTCCACCTTGGGTCCTCTGCTGCCCTTGGGTCCTCTCCTGCCCTTGCTACTTCCTGGCCTTGCCCAGTGTTGCTTGTCACCAGCCTTGCTGGGGCCTTGCTGTCTGTTAATTAACCTATGCTCTCTGCTCTCAGGTTCACATGAGCGGCTTCTAGTTTTACTGGGGTGTTTTGTCTTGAACTCTTGATTATTTATAGTGAGACAGGGCTTCACAGTAAGTGCAGCCTGGCCTCAAACTCATGCTCGTCCTGCCTCGGCCTTCCCAGAGCTGGTATGACCAGATATGCCACCACGAATGGCTTGGAATTGAACATTACATTTTCAAAGCCAACGTTCTCTCAGCCCCTAGCTATCACAGGCCGGCCAGTCTAGTTAAATCCAGTCATACTAGTTATGGCGAGCAGCACAGCCTTCTCTCTTGGGTGTTTTAGGATTGATGAAAGTCGCGTGCCTAAAGGTACTTTTGTAAATAAAGGTGTGAAACTAGTGGTGGGCCACAGAGGACTCTGGAAATGCTTTGGGCCTCACTCTGAGTGGTGATGCTCAGAACGAAAAGCTCGTTCACCTTCTCCCAGCACTATTGGCTATTGCTAGCCTCTGGCCCTTATCAGCCAACAGCCAGCTAAATCTTCCACATTTGGACTTGGGCTTGGCTCTGTCTCTGGAGCCCACCCTGTCCTTTTGACATGCTGTTGGTGTCATGCACAGATCTCCCCAGATCCTGGACCCCAGCTCTGCATTCCCCTACCCCCACTATACTTTTACTGACAGCAGGTGCTGAAATTGCTCTACCAAAGAGACTGGGGAGATGACTCCCAGCCACTAACCTGCTGTGGTGAGAGCAACTGGCTCGAGGCCTTTGCTTTAAGCAGGATGAGCTCTGAAGAGTAATGTGTGTACCGCAGCCACGTCTGAGAGTTCACTGGATGTCAAACTCATGCTTAGCTTCTTACCTTTCTCTGCTCTGCTACTGGAGTGTGTGTGCATGTGGGTGCATTTTGTGTGTGGGGGGGTGAATGCCTCTAATTCAGAAGTGCCTTCTGGTAGAACCAGATTGAAGACACTGAAGAAATACATGTGATGGAAACAGTAGGGATTTGGAATCATAAACTCAGCTGTCAATCCTTAGTGCCAATACCTACCACCTGCCTCCACCCCATATTTATGACATGGGACAAGTGACACCCGTTTCCCAGCTGACTTCAGAGCCTCCTGAAATGTTAAGTGTCTAGCGCCCTTTTCCTTCGTCACTGGGCAGTCCTGGAGCAGTCTGGGCTTCCTCTCCGAGTAAGGCTGTGCCCAGGAACCACAGAGAATCTCTTCTGTGTCTCGCTCATAGAGGATATTAGTACACACTTAGGCACGTGTTCTGGCCACACTTACTCCTGTCTGCTGCCATCAATCACAAACATGATCTTTGCCCACTGCAGCACAAGACAGATAGAGCAATGACCAAATCCACGGCTGCAGGGATGACAGAGTGTGGCTGGCTTTCCTCTGCACACAGCCCCAGACACACCACGATCTGTCATTTAAATACACAGTCAGTGGCTGAAGTGGCTTAGCTGCCACTGGCAGTCGGTCCCTCTGAGCCTTGAGTCTGGGAGATTCTGTGTGACGTCGTTCAGGAGGAGACGGTTTTAGAATGAGGGAAAATCTGGACTCCAGCTAACGAGAAAAGTCCCTTGCAGTGTTGAAAGTCCAAATGCGGATGTTCCTCTCACTTAGAAAGGGGTGAGCGTTAGCCTTAGTTATTAGCCTTAGCCTTTAACGGCCACGCCATCCCTCAGCCTGGTCTACAGAGTGAGTTCCAGGCCAGCTGGGGCTACAGGGAGACCCTGTTTCAAAATGACAAAAAAAAGGGGGGGGGATGAGCGTTAAAGGAGGGAACAGAGCAGCGATGTGTTTAGGAGGCTGGAGAGACGGCTCAGTGGTGAAAAGCCCTGTCTGCTCTTGCAGAGGATCTGCGATCATTTCCCAGCCTCCTCATGATGCCTAGCAACTAGTTCCAGGGGATTGGACACCTTCTTCTGGGTTTTGCAAGCATTGCATGTAGGGGTATATGACATGCAGGAAAAAGTAAATGGGTTACATTTAAAAATAAAATAAATTTAAGGGGCTGGAGAGATGGCCTAGTGGTTAAGAGCACCGACTGCTCTTACAGAGGACCCAGGTTCGATCCCCAGCACCCACATGATGGCTGAGAACCGTCTGAAACTCCAATTCCAGGAGAACTCCAGTTCCAGGAGAATCTGACACCCTCTTCTGACCTCCGAGGCATTGCACGACATGGGTGCACAAACCTGCTTGCAGACAGTACATTCATACACATACAGAAATAAATAAAATTAAAAAAATATAATAAAATAAAATAAATTTTTGCCAGGTGTGGTGGCGCACGCCTTTAATCCTAGCACTTGGGAGGCAGAGGCAGGTGGATCTTTGTGAGTTCGAGGCCAGCCTGGTCTACAGAGTGAGTTCCAGGACGGCTGGGGCTACAGGGAGACCCTGTCTCAAAAAGACAAAAAAATAAATAAATAAATAAATAAATAAATAAATAAATAAAAATAAAAATAAATTTTCAAAAAAAATAAAAATGTTCTGGTTTTTTAAAATAAAATTTGGACAAGTGCAGAAAAACCCAAGGAAGGCAATTCAGATAACATGATTTCACTGTCACTAAACAGTCACTATTAAAATGCCATTGTACCTCATTTTAGACCTTTTATTCTCTAGATAGGGACACCTTCAGGCATTACAGAGCTGCTATCCAGCTGTGTCTCCTCCTGTCTCCATCTGCTCCTCTCTCTTTCTCTCCCTATCTCTGTCTCTGAGTATATGAAAGAGATATATGAGACTGGAGCTATGACTCAGTGATTAAGAGCTCAATCTGCTCTTGCAGAGGACTCAAGTTCAAGTTCAGTTCCCAGCACCCACATCAGGTGGCTCAGGACCACCTATAATTAACTCCATTTCCCAGGGGAATCCATGCCCTCTTCTGGCCTCCATGGACTCTGCACTCATGGGCAGGTAGTTAGTTACACACTGACACACACAGACACACACACACAAACACACACACAATTTAAAGTCGTTTAAAAACATTTTATTTATTTTTATTTTATGTGTATAAGCATATTGTCTGCATGTATGTAAGAGCACCCATGTTGTACAATGCTGGAGGAGGTCAGAAGAGGGTATTGTATTCCCCTGGGACTGGAGGAACAGACCCAGGTTCAGTTCCAGCCACAAGGCAGCCAACAACTGCAACTCCAGTTCCAGAGGCCCTCTTCTGGCCTCTTTGGGCATTGCATGAATAAGTTCTGGCAAAATGCACATATGAAGTCAAAATAAATAAATTTTTAAAAATACCTTGGGTTTAATTTTTGTAAAATATATGCTACAAGTATTTATATAGGCATAGTTATAGAGTATATGTGGCCTTGCTAATGATAGCTAGGCAAGGTGAGGCATGCCATGGTTCCTGTACCTGGGAGGCTAAGGCAGGGGTTTGGAAGACCACCTCACAGTGAGTTCAGGTCAGTCTGACGAGAGCCTGTGCCACAGAAAAACAAATTAAAAAAATATATGCTAACCAGACTGAAATGGTGCATGCCATTTATTACAGATTCACCTCAGTTTACCTAAATATGACCTTATTGTGGGACAGGGAGTTATTCTGATTTTATGTAATTACAAAGAGCTCTTTAAAAACAAGGTTGTTCATCAAGCTTTGTTACATCTTTGATGAGCTCTTTCTGATCACATCTTAGAAGGACAATCATGAGGCCAATGTTATAAACATAATAGGTTTTCCACATGCTACAAATTGCCCTTCAAAAAAGTTTACCAGTTCCTATCTACACCTGCAGTTTGTGCACATGCTTAATTCCTTGAATACTGGCCAACACTAGGTCTTATCTTTAAAGGTTCCTTTTTATTATTTTTAATTTCATGCATGTGGTGGGCATGTCCATGTGCTGCTCACATAGGTTAGGTGCATCAGATACCCTGGAGCTGGAACTAGGTCCTTGTGTGCCACTTGACATGGGTGCTGAGAATGGAACTCTGGTCCTCTGCAAGAACAGAAAGCTTTCTCTACCACTGAATGCCTCTCCAGCCTTTAGGTTTTATCTTTAAAGGAAACATACATCTGCTCCTTAAACAGGTTTAAAATAGCATTTTATTATTCTGGCTGGTGTTAGGTAATTTTACCCACTGTGGTGATTTGAATGAAGATGACCCCCCTAGGCTTCAAGTATTCAGACATTTTGTCCCCAGTTGGTGGTGCTGTTTTGGGAGATTTTTTTTTTAATGTGTATGAGTGTACCGTCTGCATGCAGGTTGGTTCACCAGTGTCAGTGTCGTGCAGTGCCGCGGAGGTCAGAAGAGGGCATCGTATTCCCCTAGAACTGGAGTCACAGACAGTTCTTAGCAGCCATGTAGGTGCTGGGAAATGAACCTGGGTCCTCTACAAGAGCAATTGGTGATTTTAACCACTGAGGCATCTCTCCAGGCCCATGTTTTTGGGACATCTTAGAAGGTGTGGCCATGCTGGAGGAAGTAGGTCACTGGAGGCAGCCTTACAGAGTTAAACAAGCCTTGCCAGTCTCCAGTCTCTCTCTGCTTCCTGTGCTCATTGGAAGATGTGAACCTCAGCTTTATGCTCCAGCCCTGGCCACCATGTCTCCCCACCACAATCGACTCTGATTCCCTGGGACGTCAATCATAAGCTCAAATAAACTCACCCTTTTATAAGTTCCCTTGGTCATGGTGGTTTTATCACAGCAACAGAAAAGTGACTAATTCACCCACACACCTGTCTTGGCTGCCTCATTATTGATCCCACTGAGAGAAACAGGAGCACAAGGTGTCAGCCAACAAGGGAACACTGTGAAGGGTGCGATTCCTGGCTCTCGGAGTTCAGGAGCCATGTGACTCCATTGAAGCTAAAACTGCCATTTTGTGGTATTTATGGCTCAGACATTTGAAGCTGATGAGAAAGAACATTAGTAATGAGTTTGGCAAAGGGTGATATAAATCTGGACACAAATAAGTCCTATGCCTCTCAGGGTTTTTTTTTAATATGTTTTTTAATTAATTTATTATTTTTTATGTGTATGAGTGTACTGTCTACATGTAGGTTTGTGCACCCGTGTTGTGCAATGCTGTGGAGGTCAGAAGAAGAGGGTGTCGGATTCTCCTGGAACTGGAGTTAAAGATGGTTCTTAGCCGCCATGTGGGTGCTGGGAATCAAACCTGGGTCCTCTGCAAGAGCAGTTGGTGCTCTTAACCGCTGAGCCATCTCTCCAGCCCCAGGGTTCTTCTTTTTTAAGACAGATTCTCCTTCTGTAGCCCAGGCTGAACTACAAGCCGGGATCCTCCTTCCTCTGCCTCCTGGGATTACAGGTTTGCACTGGCAGACCAGACTTCATCCATTCTTCTCTTTTCAATATTTTATGTTTACGAGTGCATTGCCTTCATGTATGTAAGTGCCCCCTGTGTGGTGAAATGCCTGCAGAGGTCAGAAGAAGTCATCGGATCCTCTGGAACTGGAGTTATGGACAGTTGTTAGCTGCCATGTCGGTGCTGGGAACTGAACTTGGGTCCTCTGCAAGAGCAGCCGGTGCTCTTAACCACTGAGCCAATGCTCCAGCCCTGAGTCTTTGTGCATTCCTAGTTAATACATCACTTACTGTGTATATTCCCAAAATGTATATGGGCAGATGACGGCCCCGAAGTTCAGAGGTCATACTGCTCTTGCAGAGGACCAAGTCCAGTTCCAGGCCCCTGTATCAGGTGGCTCACAGTGCCTGTAACTCTAGCTGCAGAGAGATCCCATGCCGTCTTCTGAACTTCTATGGACACTGCACTCATGTGCGGACACACACACACACACACACACACAGACAAAATAAGTAAATTAGGGTGGAAGAGATGGCTCTGCAGCTAAGAGCACCAACTGTTCTTGCAGAGGATCCAGGTTCAATTCCCAGAACCCACATGTTACCTAACAACCATCTGTAACTCCACTTCCGGGGAATCTGACCCGTTTCTGACATCCATGAGCGTTACACAACATGGGTGCGCTTACATAATGCAGGCAATACACTCATACACATAAAAATAATAAAATGATTTTTAAATTAAAACACACACACACACACACACGCATGCATATACATATATATCAAGAGGGACTCTGAGCTCCATTTGGCATGCAGGACTAACTAGGCCAATGAAAAGTTTTCCTATGCCACATTTGAATTCAGCAAGGTTTTCTAGGGTCACAAATACAATGAACAAATCAATGTATGAATTATTTTGTTTATACTTTAAACGAGCCAGACTTTGCTGATTTATACAGCTGGTTGTACCTTGATTAAAAATCGTTCAGTTAGCCAGTCGTGCTGATGTACCCTGAAATTCCAGCTCTGAGTAGTTGGAGCCCAGGGCAGGAGGCTCCTGAGTTCAAGGTCAGTCTGGGCTATATTCCAAGACCCTGTCTCACAAAACAACACAAGTTCACTAAGTTATTAATGATTGGCATTGCTATTTTAATTTCCCAAATGTGTTTGAACAGTAGGCTTTGAGATCCTGGAGCCTGTATCTGCAGACTCCAGAAATTGAGAGATGAAGGTGAGGTGACTGTGCCCTGAAATGTCGAAAGTCTGAGAAAACTCCATCCCTGAGCTTTTGTCGGATGCCTGAGAAGTTTCCCCTCATTAGGGCCTGGCAGTGTCTTAGAGAAGAGAGGGGTCAGGAAGGTGGAGCTCAGGATGCAGCTCCAGGGTCTCAGCTATGACTGAGTCTCCCATACAACTCCCACTGCACTGGGTGATGTCAACCCCCCCAACACAGTGGAGAGCTAAGGGGAGTCACATAACTCTGGAAACTCTTCTGGTCACCTCACATGGATATCTCTCTGACTTAATGACACTTCTGGGTCTTCTAGAATTTAAACTCACAAGCCTGACCAGCCCACGTTTGCTCATCCTTCTGAAGCCCTACAATCTTCAACACCTCACTCTCTCCTCCACAGAATCCTTTCTGTCCTTCCATGGTGCCCCACAGAGATCTTAGAACAGGCACACAGCACTGTGTTCAAACACTGAGTGCTAAAACAGTCTTAGGCAAGACACAAAGACCCTATTGGGGCAGTGAAGGAAGGCATGTTACTCCCAAATAATCTCAAAGCTCAGATTTCCTGACTGTCCAAGCCCTGTCAGGAAAGAGCCTGACTACTTCTGGGGGTGAGGGCAGGCAGCAGTCAGTACTGCCCACTCCCCTAGGCCAGCCCCTCTGCCCATTTCTGCTGAATGTAGATGACTGAGTGGGATATCTGGCTAGAGCCCTGGGACATCTGAAAATGTCCCAGCCTCTTCTGCACGTTCATGACCTGTAAAGCCAGCTGCTTTAACTGGCCCTTTGACAGGCCCTGCCTCCCAGGGAAGGGCCTGGCTTCACACCACAGGAGTGGTTTAATTGCTGGAGGAACCTGACACTGTTTTCTAAACTGAAGTCAATTTGAAAGATTGAAGCATACTTAAAATCTTGAAGCACCCCCAATAACTTCCAGTGGGGCTCCACTCGGCCACCCAAGCAAGGAGCCCCTCCCAGCACTCCGAGCATTTAAATACCAAAATGAGGATGTTACTCAAGAAGCTCCTGGGCAGGTGGAGAGGACCAGGGGAGCATCAAATGTCTTTGGAGGGTTAAACAAACAGATCGTTTTCTTTAGAAAATGACCAAAGAGAAAACAGCTTCCCCCAAAATGAGAAGGGTACAGACTCAAAGTCCAGTACTAGGGACAAAGGAACTGTCAGGTACCCAGCATGTAGACTGGTCATTCCTCCAGGACAATGCCCTTAGGAGACATTGCTCTGATCTGTCAAGAATAGAAAGTGCAGAATTCCCCTTCTGTCCCGTATATGCTGGGAACTTTCAATTGTCAACTTGACATCCCTGGGAAGAGGAAACCTCAGTTGGGGAATTTCCTCTATCGGACTGGCTGTGTGAGCATGTCTTGATTATTGAGTGATGTGGGAGGGCCAAGCCCACTGTGGGTGATACCACCCTGGGCAGGTAGTCCTGGGTTGTATAAGCAAGAAGGCTGGGCCCAGGCTGGAGAAGCAAGCCAGTAAGCAGCGTTCCTCCGAGGACTGGGCTTCAGTTCCTGGCTCCAAGTTTCTGGCCTGAGTTCTTGCCTTGGATTTCTTCAGTGATGAACTGGGATCAGGTTGTGTAAGACAAACCAAGTTGATTTCAGTCAGTGTTTTATTACAGAAATAGATAACTGACTAGGACAGGTATTATGTATCTTGAAATCACAGCTTTTCCCATAAGCTGTAAATCTGAACGCCCCCAAGTCTTCTTAAATTGTGGTTGTTTATCTCACAGCTGAAAGGACTCAGAGATTTCAGCCATTCCACCGCCAGGTCTCTGCTGTAGAAGGGACTTCCCTCTCAGTCCTCAAGGCCACCTATCTTTCAGGTCACCCTTACTCCCAACCCTCCCCTCCAGCACCTCTCCTGCCCCAGGCTGAAAGTGTGAAGGTAAAGGAGGGGCTTCAGTTTCTGCTTCAGCCCCACCTTGGTAGTGGCCAGATCCCGCACAGAATGGTTGCTCACAGAGTACTGACCATGTGCTCCTGTCTAGTCCAGCAAAGCACAGGGACCTAAGACCTCGCTCAGCAGGGCACCTGTGTCGTCTGCTACAGAAGAAATCTTCCCTCCTTAGGTTTTCTTAAACTCTTGGTGCTGATCTGAGAGTTTACTGATTTCAATCTCTTCTCTTTCTGCTTTAGAATGCAGAAATTTCACTGTAAGAAAAGCAGACTTGGGCTGGAGAGATAGCCTAGCAGTTAAGAGCACCGACTGCTCTTGCAGAGGACCTGGGTTCGATCCCCAGCACCCACATGGTGGCTAAGAACCATCTGTAACTCCAATTCCAGGAGAACTCCAGTTCCAGGAGAATCCGAGACCCTCTTCTGACCTCCACGGCATTGCACGATACAGGTGCACAGACCTACATGCAGACAGTACATTCATACACATACAAAAATAAATAAAATTTTAAAAAGTAAAGTAGCTGGCTAGCAAGCTCAGCTTTAAAAAAAAAAAAAAAAAGAAAGAAAAGCAGACTTTATCGTCAATGCAGATTAAATGCAGTTAACTTTAAAAGAAAAATGTAAATAAAGAGTAATCAACGCACCAAGTCTTGTGAGTTCTCCTAATGTGTACCTCCAGAGCCCACCCCAAGGACTGGGCCATCTCCCTCCCCAACCCACACAAATGGCAGCGACTCTAGCAGGAAAATAATAATCATCCCAGAGGAGTCTTCAGTCTTCAACTTCCTTCCGTGTTCAGTACGGCTGGGACACATTTAACCAAAGCCGTCAGAGCCTGCAACGTTTCCTCCCCATGCGCTTCGGCTCCTCTGTCCTCAAGAGAGGACGTGTTTGAGAGCAGTCCCAGCTATGACTCTGTACCAGGCTAATGGTGGAGACCTTTCCATAGCTGTGCTGATGGGGGGAATTAACAGGGGAAAAGCGCATCCCAGAATCCTCACCCTCCCCTTCAGCCCACGGTCTCTGAGCATGAAGAAAGGGTGTGTCTCAGAAGGGAAGACGTCCCCGCTGTCTCCTGTCTTTCCTATCTGTCAGCTCTGTGTTCTCTTGTCTCTCCAGGCTTGGCCCCTTCACCCTGGGGGGTGGCGTGTCTGCTGTTCCCAAGTCTGACCTCAAAGCCTAGCCTGGCTGGCCGAGTAGCGCTGTTGTGTGACATTATTTTTGATTGTGTGAACAAATATCTACTCAACTCCTCTGATAGGGAGCCAACTACTGTCAAAGCAGGGATACCACCAAAGCCCAGCTTGCTGAACCAGTGAGTTTTACTGGGGCTACTCACAGGACTGTGGGGGGAGGAGTCGCATACAGGAGCAGAAATGACTCACAGACAGCTGCATCACCAAAGCCCCCCATCCCCCAGCACGGGTGACAGCTCAGGGAAGCCAGAAACCTAGAGCACCATGCACAGCACACAGGCAGTTCAACAGGCTAGAGAAATGTCCTTTCCAAGTAGCTCATTGGTCTGAGCTTCTTCCAATAGCACGGTTGGTCTAAGTGAGTCTCTCAGCAGTCCTTAAGGCTTAAGCCTGGTCAGTTTCAGGGACTTCCTGAAATGGTTGAATTATTTACCTGGCTTTAGAACATCCTGTTGCTTGCCGCCGCCCCCCCCAACCCCCCAGGAGGAGATTGCTATGTAACAGGTACACACTTAAAATCCCAGAACTCGGAGGCTAAGGTAAAAGGTTGTTGAATTCAAGGTCAGCTGGGGCTATGGAGGGAGATCCTGTCTCAAAGATTTTTAAAGGTTTTGAGCCCATTCTTCAGAGAACCTTCCCTAGCCTTCCTGGAGCATTGCTCACACTCCTGACAATCACCCAGTTCATTGTCTACCAGTGAGGGTCATCTGTTGAGATCTCTGTTCTCCTCCTTCCTCTGTAGGTGTCAGAAATGTCGTTATCATCTATGAGATCTAAGCCATATAATGCTCTTCGGTTCCCATCCCTTTGAAAAGAATATGTGCCACGCATTCCTTTTATTTTTTTTAATCATTTTGAAACAGGGTCTCCCTGTAGCCCCAGCTGGTCTGGAACTTGCTGTGTAGACTAGGCTGGTCTCAGTCTCACAGAGATCAGCCTTTCTCTGCCTCTGCCTCCAGAGTGGGAATAAAGGGGTTGTCCACTACACCTGGCTGCCATAGAGGTTCTCATGAGAGTTAAACTGAAAGATTTCATGCAGGGAGATACAGTCTGTGTGTCTGTAATGAGATTCATGGGGGTGCCAATTACAGTACTGTATTATCGTTTCTGAGAACCAAAGAATTGGGAACAATGCAAAATGCCATCTGAAGAGAATCAAAATGTTTTGATGACATCTGAAAGTGAAATACTATGCCGCTGTTAAAAAGAATGGAGCTCCTCAATTTTCCCCATGGGGACAAAATGAATTGTATTTCACAAGAGATCATGAAAATCATGCTAGTTTTCAAAATAGGATGGTGGGGATTTTCTTTTAAATTTCAATTATATTGTGAGCTACTCTAACCTCAGGTATACTGTTTAAGTATATGCGTTTTGATTCAACCATTCAAACGAATTCATACATATATCAAGTGTTGCAGCAAAAATACATTGGAATGCACTGGTTTGAGTTGTGGTATATAGTGATTTTTTTTCACACTTGTAAATTGTGGAGCAATTTTCTTTTATTTTTTTGTGGAGCAATTTTCAAAGTAGTCTTCCTCCTTAATCTTCTACAGCTGCTTGACAATGAGGAAGTAGAAATCTTGTTTCAGAGGCATCTCATTCATAACATCCCAGGCCTCCCTCTCCAGTCCATGTTCGCCAGAGGCTGCCAGGCAGATGCTAAGCTCAGTGAAATGTTGGGGCAGATCCAGATTCCGTCTTTGATTTCCAAAGTTTCGGTGGCCTTTGAATGGACTTGCTGGTCGTGGGCTTTGCAAATACAAACCCGGCCTAACTTGCTGTGTCCTGAGCCCAGCCATTTGCCTTCTTCCGGTTTGGAAGCACTATTGGATTGTGTTGGCTTCAAGAATCCCCATCCCCCACCCGACTCGCTTTCAGTTTGGCAGGTGCAACCCCAGCGTTCTGTTTATTTGTGACTCCCTCAAGGCTAAGAGGAGTTCCTGTCACTCGAACACAAGAAAGAGCTCTGGGGTTGTGGCTGAAAACTGGACAGTTTTAGGATTAACAGGGGAGACTACAAGGCCCCTCCCTCCACGTGTGGGGAGGGAAGAGCTTCTGGGTGGGGGACAGGGGGATTGGATTCCCTGGAAGAGGATCTTGGTGTGGTGCTACTCTGCCTGGCTAATTCCACACAGTTTGCAAAGTCAATGTGATGAATATGTATCCCATCTGCCTTTTGTGCCCAAAGAATGGAAAACCAGTTTCTTCTCTGGTTAAGCTAGATTTAGGAGCAAACAAGCAGTAGTTCTTGATAGAGGGAGTCTACCAGGAAGGCAACAGATTCCCTTGATTGGAAACAACCCCATGAGCCAGTCATGGCGCCCACACAGCAAAGACTTCTATAGATGTGGATTCTTCCATAGATGGAGATGATGCTAGCCCCCTAGGAGGCCAATCCAAAATACATATTCATGAATATCATACTCCAAAGACCTTATTAGACAGGAGTAGATAGGAATACCCCAGGGAGTCTGGGGACCAGATCCACAAAAAGCTATGCTCCTTGAGACACTCTGCTCAGCATCAGTTGGTAGTTATTGCCTCTGAAAATGTTGGATGCACCCAATTGTCCAGCTTGGTCCTGGGTTTGTGAGGAAGAGCTGGGGTCCTCTGCGGGCTGTGGAATCCTAGGAGGCTCCAGCTCAACCTTATTTTTTTTAATTTTATTTATTTTTTATGTGTATGAATGTACTGTCTGCATGTAGGTCTGTACACCCATGTCATGCTTCTTAAACTCACCTCATCTGCTCAGTGTATTCTGAAGCTGCTACTTTTACCTCAGTCTCCAAACTGTTCCAGAATTTTCTCTGTGTATTCCCCCACCCCAGGGCATTTAAGGGGTACCTCTTACACATATCAACCTTTCATAATTATTTATAGTTTTCTCACATGTACAAGAAAACTTGGCTTCTGTTCCAAAGGGAATAAGAGATGGTTTACTGTGAACCAAATATGAGTGATGATGGCTGAGAACGAGGATTCCAAATGACCTTGGATGCTGAAGGCTGGAGATCTGGCTCAGTGGTTAAGAGCACTGTCTCCTGGCCAGGTGTGGTGGCGCATGCCTTTAATCCTAGCACTTGGGAGGCAGAAGCAGGCAGATCTTTGTGAGTTCAAGGCCAGCCTGGTCCACAGAGTGAGTTCCAGGACAGCTGGAGCTACAGGGAGACCCTGTCTCAAAAAAGACCAAAAAAAAAAAAAAAAAAAGCACTGTCTCCTCTAATAGAAGACCTGGGTTCAGTTCCCAACACCCACATGCCAGCTAACAGTTGTCCCCTCACTCCAGTTCCAGTTCCAGGGGGTTCAACACCCTCCTCTGGCCTCTACAGGCACTACACACACATGGTGCACTTATATACATGCAGGCAAAACACTCAAATACATAGAATAAAATAAAGAAAACTCAGGTGACCATTAATGGCCCATTCAGTGCAGAAGTTACTTACTGTATGAATGTTTGTAGTCATGGAACAAAATAAAGTCGTAGATGACAGAGTTGATAGGGATTGTGGGTAGGCCAGTGACAAAGAACTCTGGTGACAATCTCGGCTTTGGGGGTCAAGGAAGTCCATAGTCTGCTAAATGAATACATTCCCAAGTTTTACCAGGAGGTCAATAGGATGCCAGGTCAGATGCAGAAGTGGGTGATAACAGCTATTAGGAAAGACTAAAGTTAGCTCAAGGTAATTTTGGCTCTCAATTGTAACATTCCAACTCTCCAGTCACAATCATCGATTGCCTTCAGAATCCTTAACACTGGCTTCAGTTCATAGACCCAAGCTAGGATGGACAAAGCAAAAGGGTATGTTTGGAACCTGCTGGGTTATTGCAGAGTCGTAAACGCCAGACTGGAACAGGAGGAGATGGTAATGCATGGTTGTGGCTAAATAACTTTACTTTCACTTGGAAAGGCATTGTAGCGAATCTCCCTTCTCCCCACTTATCCATCTGATTGACTAACATTAATAATCTGTTCCAGCCTTGGGAAACCAAAACACAGGGAAGTCATAGGCAAACTCTACTGAAACAGGGCCCGAGTGAGGACTGTACTGGGAGTGCAGGGAAGTCTTGGCATGTGAAGGAGTGACCTACGCCAGCTCTGCGGTCAGCCAGGCTTGCCTGTCACCTTGACTCAAGCTGCCCTCTAAAAGGCACTTGCCTGTAGAGCCTCACTACTNGTCGTTATCATCTATGAGATCCAAGCTGTGTAATGCTCTTCGGTTCCCATCCCTTTGAAAAGAATATCTGCCACGCATTCCTTTTTTTTTTTTTTTTTATTTTTTTATTTAATCATTTGAAACAGGTTCTCCCTGTAGCCCCAGCTGCCTGGACCTTGCTGTGTAGACTAGGCTGGTCGCGTCTCACAGAGATCAGCCTGACTTGCCTCTGCCTCCAGATGCTGGGAATAAAGGGGTTGTCCACTAACCTGGCTGCCATAGAGATTCTCATGAAGTTAAACTGAAAGATTTCATGCAGGGAGATACAGTCTGTATATCTGTAATGAGATTCACGGGGGTGCCAATTACAGTATTGTATTATCGTTTCTGAGAACCAAAGAATTGGGAACAATGCAAAATGCCATCTGAAGAGAATCAAAATGTTTTGATGACATCTGAAAGTGAAATACTATGCCGCTGTTAAAAAGAATGGAGCTCCTCAGTTTTCCTCATGGGGACAAAATGAATTGTGTTTCACAAGAGATCATGAAAATCATGCTAGTTTTCAAAAAGGAGGATGGTGGGGATTTTCTTTAAATTTCAATTATATTGTGAGCTACTCTAACCTCAGGTATACTTTTAAGTATGTGCTTTTTGATTCAACCATTTCAAACTAATTCATACATATATCAAGTGTTGCAGCAAAAATACATTGGAACGCACTGGTTTGAGTGTGGTATATAGTGATTTTTTTTCACGCTTGTAATTGTGGAGCAATTTCTTTTTTTTTTTTTTTTGTGAGCAATTTTCAAAGTAGTCTCCTCCTTAATCTTCTCCAGCTGCTGACAATGAGGAAGTAAAGTAGAAATCTTGTTTCAGAGGCATCTTCATTCTAACATCCCAGGCCTCCTCTCCAGTATGTGTTCGCCAGAGGCTGCCAGGCGGATGCTAAGCTCAGTGAAACGTTGCGGCGGATCCAGATTCCGTCTTTGATTTCCAAAGTTTCGGTGGCCTTTGAATGGACTTGCAGGTCATGGGCTTTGCAGATACAAACCTGGCCTAACTTGCTGTGTCCTGAGCCTGGCCATTTGCCTTCTTCCAGTTTGGAAGCACTATTGGATTGTGTTGGCTTCAAGGCCTAAGAGGCGTCCCTTTGGGGGGTCACTCGACACACAAGAAAGACGCTCTGGGGTGTGCTGGCTGAAAACTGGACAGTTTTAGGATTAACAGGGGAGACTACCGACCCTCCCTCCACGCTGTGGAAGAGCTTCTGGGTGGGGGGCAGGGGGATTTGATTCCCTGGAAGAGGATCTTGGTGGGTGCTACTCTGCCTGGCTAATTCCACACAGTTTGCAAAGTCAGTGTGATGATTATGTATCCATCTGCCTTTTGTGCCCAAAGAATGGAAAACCAGTTTCTTCTCTGGTTAAGCTAGATTTAGGAGCAAACAAGCAGTAGTTCTTGCTAGAGGGAGTCTGCCAGGAAGGCAAAAGATTCCCTAGATTGGTTACAACCCCATGAGCCAGTCATGGCAGCCACACAGCAAAGACTTCTATAGATGTGGATTTTTCCATAGATGGAGATGATGCTAGCCCCCTAGGAGCCGATCCAAAATACTTTCATGAATATCATACCCCAAAGACCTTATTAGACAGGAGTAGACAGGAATACCTCACCAGGGTGGGGGCCAGATCCACAAAAGCTACGCTCCTTGAGCACTCTGCTAGCATCAATTGGCAGCTTTTGCCTTGAAAGTGTTGGATGCACCCATTGTCCAGCTTGGTCCTGGGTTTGTGGGAAGAGCTGGTCCTCTGCAGGCTGTGAATCCTAGGAGGCTCCAGCTCAACCTTCTTTTTTAAATTTTATTTATTTTTTTATGTGTATGAATGTACTGTCTGCATAGGTCTGTACACACTGTCGTGCTTCTTTTTTAATTAATTAATTTATTTTTATGTGTATGAATATCTGTCATATAGGTCTGTGCACCCGTGTTGTGCAATGCCTGGAGGTAGCAGAGAGGTGTCTCAGATTCCCCTGGAGCTGGTTCTTCTGGAACTGGAGTTGGTTCATATGTGGGTCTGGGGTGAACCCGGGTCCTCTGCAAGACAGTCAGGTGCTCTTAAACATGAGGCCATCTCCCCAGCCCCTATGTCATGCTTCTTAAACTCACTCATCTGCTCAGTGTATTCTGAAACTGCTTCTTTTACCACAGCCTCCAAACTGTTCCAGAATTTTCTCCCTCTGTGTATTCCCCCACCCCGGGGCATTTAAGGGGTACCTCTTACGCATATCTACCTTTCATAATCATTTATAGTTTTCTCACATGTACAAAAAAACTTGGCTTCTGTTCCAAAGGGAATAAGAGATGGTTTACTGTGAACCAAATATGAGTGATGATGGCTGAGAATGAGGATTCCAAATGACGTCGGATGCTGAGGCTGGAGATCTGGCTCATGGTTAAGAGCACTGTCCCTCTAAACAGAAGACCTGGGTTCACGTTCCCATCACCCACATTCCAGCTAACAGTTGTCCCCTAACTCCAGTTCAGGGGTCCAACACCCTCCTCTGGCCTCTACAGGCACTACCCACCAATGGTGCACTTACATACATGCAGGCAAACACTCAAATACATGAATAAAAGTAAAACTCAGGTGACCATTAATGGCCTGTTCAGTGCAGAAGTTACTGTATGATGTTTGTAGTCATGGAACAAAATAAAGTCCTAGACTGACAGGTTAGTAGGGACTGTGGGTAGGCCAGTGACAGAGAACTCTGGTGAAATCTCAGCTTTGGGGGTCAAGGAAGTCCATAGTCTGCTAAATGAATACATTCCCAAGTTTTACCAGGAGGTCAATGGATGCCAGTCAGATGCAGAAGGTGGTGATAACAGCTATTAGGAAGACTAAAGTTTGCTCAAGGTAATTTTGGCTCTCAATTGTAACACTCCAACTCTCCAGTCACAATCATCGATTGCCTTCAGAATCCTTAACACCGGCTTCAGTTCATAGACCCAAGCTAGGAACGACAAAGCAAAAGGGTATGTTTGGAACCTGCTGGGTTATTGCAGAGTCGTAAACGCCAGCCTGGAACAGGAGGAGATGGTGATGCATGGTTGTTGCTAAATAACTTTACTTTCACTTGGAAAGGCATTGTAGCGAATCTCCCTTCTCCCCACTTATCCATCTGATTGACTAACATTAATAATCTGTTCCAGCCTTGGGGAACCAAAACACAGGGAAGTCATAGGCAAACTCTACTGAAACAGGGCCCGAGTGAGGACCATACTGGGAGTGCAGGGAAGTCTCGGCATGTGAAGGAGTGACCTCCGCCAGCTCTGCGGTCAGCCAGGCTTGGCTGTCACCTTGACTCAAGCTGCCCTCTAAAAGGCACTTGCCTGTAGAGCCTCACTACTGGGGCTTAGCGTAGGAGACATTTCAAATGCCATGATAGGAAATACCCTTGCTGCCTGCACTGTGTTCAAGTGCTGCCCTTCCATGGCTAATAAAAAAAATAAATTTGCCCATTCAGCAGGTCTTATGTCTCATAGGCTGCCTGTAACTAATAGCAAGGTAAGAGGTGACTAATGAAAAGAAGGTTCTTTGACTCGATCTCAGAACCACAGAGTGAACACATGACTATGTATTCAGTTACCTATTCCTCCTGGCCCAATCCAGCAAAGCTCAAAGGGAAACAGAGGCACACATTAATGCCTTTGGTTATTATTCTTTCCTTCGTCTCCTCAACTCAGTCAGAGTTCTGGGCCACACAGTAACTCATGGATGACTACAAGCTTAAGCCAATATAAATAACACAAAGGTTAAACATTTCTTCCCTGGTTGACCCAAAACAGTGGAACTCTGTTTCATACCCAAGAGCCACATTGCCCAAATGGAGGCGATTTTGTAACTCTTCTGTAAAAATGTCAAGGTGCAAAGGCCATGAGAGCCTGGGGCTTTCACAGTGGCCTCTGTGCCCACGTGTCCTCCAGGGACCTCTCTTTATGTGTACTCTGTTAGGAAGGGGCTTTCTCTCCCTCTTCTATCTCTAACTTACCCCGACACCAACACCCGGCACTCTTTCTCTAACTCTCATCAACCGTCTGATCTCTTCTGTGGCCATTTATTAAATGCTTTTATAAATAAGAACAGGAGAGGCTGGAGAAATGGCTCAGCACTTAAGAGCAGTGGTTGTTCTTCAGAGGACCTGGGTTCAGTTTCCAGCACCCAGATGGCAGTTAACACTGTAACTCCAGTTCCAGCGGAACCAACACCCTCTTCTAGGTATTGCACACACATTGTGCACTTATATAGATGTGGGCAAAAATAAAAATAAAATATATTTTTTACAAAGAACAAGATTCTACAAAGGAGTCTCTGGCCTGTTGACATCGTCATTTGGAAATTGCTTGAAGTTATGAGCTGTTATGCTATGAGCTTGTGTTTGTATGTAATGCTCAGGGGACACCCGAGCACCTATGTGAGCAGGCATATACCCGGCAACAGAAGGCACAGGTGTTACCCATAAGCAGCTTGGCAGTGGCCCCTCCCCAGCTGCCTGCAACACGTCAACACATGCTCAGGAACTGGGAGGAGGTAGGATCAGGCCTGCGATTTGGGTCCAAACTGATAATAGCACTTGGCAGTGGCAGAAGATATGATGGTCTCCAGGGAGAAGCAGGTGCTGCACAGAGATGGCAGTGAAGCTGCTCCACTGGAACCATGCAGTCTGTATGAACATTAACTCTTTGGCCTGACTACAGAGAGACTCCTTCCGGCACTCAGTGGAAAATTTCCTAGGTAGATATATGAGCTACTTTTTTGTTGCTATGATAAAAGTGACTCATGAAAGAAAGAGTTTATTTGGGCTTACGGTTCCAGACGGAAAGGGAAAGATCTGTCATGCTAGGGAAATATGGTAGCAGGAACCGGAAGCCAAGGGCTCACGGGAACAGGAAGCTGAAGGCTCACAGAAACAGGAAGCTGACGTCTTGCATCTTTGGGCACAAACACCAAGCACAGAGAGTGAACAGGAAGCTGGAGATGGCTACAAACTTCAAAGCCCAACCCGCCAGGGACGACCTCCTAAGCATCCCCAAACAGCGCCACCTCCTGGGAACCAAGTGCTCAGATACCGGAGCCGATGACGGACATTCGAATTCGAACCACCACAGTGAATTATCACACCACAGAGGTGGGGACAGTATCTGGAAAAACGTTAGAATTCTTCAGATAATTCCAAGTGAAATCTTTTTTTTTCTATTTATTTTTTTTATTGATGTTTTGTGTACTTCAGAAATCATTTTTCAGTTCGATCCAGGCATATTCCTGTTTCCCTTCCCCCCACCCCATCCCACCCCACCCCAGATTATGCATTCTGCCATAACTGTCCTGCATCTTTCTCTCAGTCTTTTTTTTTTTTTTATGCTAAGTGAAATCTTAAAAAATACTGAACATTTCGAAGAAGAACACAGGCTTGGAAATGGAACCTAAATTTAAATATGTTCACACTCAACATGGAAGAACACTATTTTCTAAAAGTAAATAGGGGATTTCCCCTGACAGGTCAGTTCAAAAACAGGCTCATCCTCACCGACTTTGTGTCAAATACTGGTTGTGTGTCTCCTTCTAGGAAGTGCCTGATCACAAATTGCTCACAAGTAGACAGGACCTAAGTATTGTGCTACGGAAAAGGAGAGGACATATTCTCCCAAGGGGAGTGGCCTTGAGTTTTTGGACTGTCCCTATCCCAGCCTGCCGAAGCTTCATCTCAAATAATTCAAACTACAAACAAAACAGAATTACTATCCTTAGATATGTTGCTGAATTTTTCAGAAACATATTCCAATATTGTCCCAGCCTATAAGATATTCTCTTCAGCTACAGGAAGAACTGAGCTAGCACAAAAAGTCAAATTATTGAAAATTGATGGTCTTGAATCTGCCACATGACAGACGTTGCTTCCAATTAGACCAACTTAAATGAAATGGCTAAAAGTAAAATTTATGATCATGCAATAAATCAATTTGCAGAAAAAATTACCCAGAAAAAAAATCTATGAACAATCAAGAATTATTACAATTTATATTTCAGACAAAAATTACAAATGAAAAAATCCTAGTTTCAATTTTATTTGATAAACATTGTTATTATCTCATTATGTTTTATAACTAATAATGTTTTTAAGTGACCTTTACATTTTCACACATTTAATTGCCCTTTTCTATTTATTTATTTATTTATGTGTATAAATGTACTATCTGCATGTAGGTCTGTGCACCCGTGTCGTGCAATGCCGCAGAGATCAGAAGAGGGTGTTGGATTCCCCTAGAACTGGAGTTAAAGACGGTTCTCAGCCGCCATGTGGGTGCTGGGGATTGAACCCGGGTCCTATGCAAGAGCATTCGGTGCTCTTAACCGCTAGGCCGTCTCTCCAATCCCTACCCCTTTTCTCTTTTTATTGTGGTAAAATACAGTACCTGGTACTCAGTGTGCATTTTTTTTTCCTGTTTTTGGCATGAAACACCTGCAGTAATGTCCCCAGGCCTTTGGGTTTTCATGAACTGCCTACCCCTTGCTCTCTGAGCCCCAATACAGAGGCTCAAGCATTAAAATTTGGTGACTCTTGAATTTCATTCAAAAGTAGAAATCATCACATCCGAATGACAAGATCTGGCCTGAGAATAGGCACAGAATCATGGAGATCATGTCTACCAGAGCTGGATTTCTGGTGAATGCACATGCCTTGCTCACAGCAGGGATGAGATCATATTGCTGCAGCTGGTCCTTCTCGTTGGGACCCCAAGGTCCAGCAGGAAGCAATTCATTTTTACCACTACAGCCCCTCAGAGAGCTATTTCTCCAAAGCAAGGTCATATAAACAAAGAAAACTAGCTTTTTGTGCTTTTTTTTTTTTTTGGCTTTTCTGTCTCTGTATATTTTGATTGGTGTTTTTAAAAGCACTGTAAGAGGCTGGAGAGATGGCTCAGTGGTTAAGAGCGCCGACTGCTCTTGCAGAGGACCCAGGTTCGATTCCCAGCACCCACATGGCAGCTAAGACCTGTCTTTAACTCCAGTTCCAGGGGAATCCAATGCCATCTTCTGACCGCGGCATTGCACGACATGATACAGGTGCACCAACCTACATGCAGACAGTACACTCATACACATTAAAAAAAAACACTATAAAAGGATGAAAAATGCTGGAATATTAGAAAAGGGTGAGACCTCGAGAGCTGGAACATGAGACACACAGAAATGCATGAATACACAGACATATTCATGTCTTCTGCTGTTACAGTATGTTTGCGTTTGAGCCATGAACCTGGGCTGGTAATACGTCTGGACTGTTAGGTAGAAACTGTGCAGACTCACCTGCTTAAGACTCAGTGAGTTCTAAAGACTCGGGAAATTATTTATTTACTTATTTTTAATTAATTGTTAATGTGTTAGGCCTGTTAGTGTTAGGCCTGCATGTGTGTAAACACACCCATGTCAGGCAGTGCCCACAGAGAGCAGAAGAGGGCATTAGACCCCCTGGAACTGGAGTTACAGACAGCTGTTAGCTTCCATGTGGGTGCTGGGATTCAAACCTGGGTCTTCTGGTCTTCTGTAAGAACAGTCAGTATTCTTAACCACTGAGCCATCTCTCCAGCCATTTATTTATTTATTTGTTTGTTTGTTTGTTTGTTTATATTTTATATGTGAATGAGTGTTTTGCCTACGTGTATTTGACCCATAGAGGTGAGGAGAGGGTCCTTAATCTTCTGAAACTGGAGTTATGGATGGTTCTTAACTGCCACGTGGGTGCTGGGAACCAAACCCAGGTTCTCTGCAAAAAGAGCCAGAGCCAGTGTTAGTAACCTCTGAGCCATCCCTCTGGAAATTAAGAGAGGTTCCTTTAAGCCTCAGGAAGTAAACAACCAGAAGTCTAAGAAAGTGCCTAAAGTGTATAAGGCACACAAGGCCCCTCCCTCCCCACAATATATAAATAGTTAAGGACTGCTGAGGAGACAGCCCAGCTAGGCTGCCTGGAAGAGGTTCTCCAACCCACTGCGATGTCTGCAAGTCCTGCAGTATGCTCCAGGTCACCAATGCTGGGGTGGGCTCTGGTGATGCAGCGTCTGAGTTGTCCATGACCCTGGAAAGTGACCCCTATCCATATTCCTGTAAGTAACCCCAATAAACTCATCACTCCACCAAGTCAGACTTTGGTGGCATTGTTAATTTTGTTTGTCATCAGTTCCCTAACTGGGGTGAATGAACATTGTATTGCTTCTCCCTAGGAATAGTGTCACACAACAAACCTGCTACACATCTCCAGCCTGCCCCTCATCTAATATTTTGTGGACAGTCCTGTTTCCCAGAAACCACCTTCAACAAGAAAGCCTGGAGCTAGAAACTTTTCCAAAGGGGCCGAGCTTTGATGGGGGTGAGGGGGTGGGACCAGCATCAGTGAGGGTCAGGCGCAGTGTTCCAAGAGTATAACCTACATAGGCCACACACTGGCAGGACTCTGGTCAAAGACTTAAGGATGTAGAGTATCCTACTCCCTGAGAAGTCACATATAGTCTCATGTTACCTGCTCTAAGAAATCACAATGCCTTCAAATCGTATTCAGCCATAAGACCTTTACTACCAGAGCTCACAGTCCTGGGATGGGGCTCCGGAGAACACCTTGGAACTTTGCTCCCTGATTTTAAAAATGGAGAAATCAAGAACCAGAGACAAAGCAGGAGTGTAGAGAAGGTCACAAGAAGGGGATCCAAGGAAGCCATTCAGACTGCCTTCCTCTCACTTCACTTTAACAGGCTCAGAAAGCCTAGAGGCTTCTCTACTAAGGAAAACTCGAAGAAAGCTGGTAATTGTGAAGCACCCAGGATGTAGCCTGGTGGGAATGTGCTTGCCTGGCACTGTGAGGGTCTGGGATCCAACACCAGCACCATGGAAGAGAGGGAGGGAGGGAGGGAGGGAGAGAGAGAGAGAGAGGAAATGAAGGCACACAGACAAAACAATAACAATTCTTTTTTTGGGGGGGTGTATTTGAGACAGGTTCTCCTTGTAGCCCCAGCTGGCCTATACTCTCTCTGTAGACCAGGCTGGCCTTGAACTCACAGAGATCCACCTGCCTCTGCCTCCTGGAGTGCTGGATTAAAGGTGTGCACTACCATTCCCAGAATTACAATTCTTTTAAGTCATCCATGGTAATGAATACCTCTAATCCCAAAACACTGGAAACCAAGGCAGGAGGGGTTCAAAGCTATGCAGGTTTCAATAGAAGGATGCTGACAAACAAATACACAGAGAAGACTGATAACTGTGGAGTCTGCAATGTATGTGTGTGTTTGTGAGTTTGTGTTATGTGTGTGAATGTGTATGTACGTCTGGGAATGTATAAGTGTATGTGCTACATGTACACATGTGTGTGTTTGTATATGTGCATATGCATATATGTATGTGTGTGAATGTGTGTGTCCATGTATCTATAAAATGTATGTGCTATATGTACGTGTGTGTGTGTGTGTGTGTGTGTGTGCGCATGTGTGTGCTTGTTTGAGGTTTGATCTGCACATAGCTGGCAGAAGTTTGGGTCTCTGATCCTTCCCAGTGTGTTTCCCTCCGTGCCAGCTTCATGGCAGACTCGCCAACAGGAGAACAAGGGATGAATCCAGATGCCAGGATGGGCAGAGGGCATAGGGCAGTAGATCCAGATGTGAGTCCCGGTTTCCATAAGGTTGTCCGGTAGCTGTGGCGAGATCCCACACGCAGCTTGCATAACTTGAAATGAGTCATTCTGGGTAGCTATATTTTACTATCTTTAAAAATTGGATCTTTAAAAATTAAAACTTGGGGCTGGAATGGTGATTGTTCCCAAGAACCCCACAACACAATAAAAATTACTCAAAATAGATGAATAATTTGAGATAGAATTTTTTCATACTTTGCACCTTTTTACGTGGTAAGGAAGCTCGGCTAAGCACACTTTGGAGATATTTTTCAACACTGGCTACTCTGGCAGCCCATGGCCGGCCCAATCTGTCTTTGGGGACGTGGAAGGCAGTCTGCTCCTGTGTTTGGATTCCACGTAACTGTTTGACCTTTTTTTTTTCCCATTTCCACCTCGGGGGTGAACCTGTGATCTCATTTTCACTCTCGCTCCCACTTCGTACTGAATTTCCTACAACCTGGCCGCACACCAGCTGTGCTCTGGGAATCCCCTTTCCGGCTGACAATGGCTCTCGCTCCTGCCACGTGGATGTTTTCGTCATGGCTGCAGCACTGAGCTGCAGGTGCCCACCAGGACGTACTTATTTTCAACGATTTGCTATACTGTTGGGTGAAAGTCATGCCTAGCTCCAAGAAGTTCTGGTTTTATGTGTTTTAGGTTGTTACCTTATTTGGTTCCAGTGATTTTAACCATGTAAAAAGTAAGAACTTTACAATTAGAGAAGAAAGACCCTGAATGATTTAATAAAGAGTTACCAGAAGACCATCATTTCTACTGCCTGTGATCCTAACACTCAGACAGCTGGGACAGGGAGCTCAAGAGTTAAGAGCTGACCCTTAGCTAGTTCAGGATATGCCTGGAGACCCTGTCTTGGAGTAAACAAAAACAAAACAAAACGTGTTTTGTACTAATGCTAATTAGAAGTCCTGGGCTTGCATAGAAAGCAGGCACATAACACAGCATAACACAGTTCTTATTTCTTCCCTGAGCCCAGGCACTTGATCCTGGTAATCCACCCATTCTTGCCTGTGAATTAGCTCTGGAGGAAAACTCTTCAGCCCTCATGGGCCGCCCCCACCTCTTTCAGCCTGACAGGTTCATCTAAACATTTGCCTTGTGAGCACCTAAATCCCGCCTCTTCTTTCACCGCACTGTGATAGGAAAGAGCTTTTCCCGGACTCTTTCAGCTTCCTAGCCTCATGTTAGACTTTTCATTGTATATTTTTCCAATTAAGTTCATCGGATTGAAAAGGCCCTTTGTATAAATAAGAGATCTCTGCCTTCCCTAACTGCTTACTGACTTTCAACTACAAAGGCACTTTCTTATTCCTTTTTTATTTGACTTCAGACATCCTTTGCTAAACATTTTAATTATCCTAATATAAAGGAGTACCATTAATTACCTTCCCATACCATGAAAATGTTTGAAACCTGTGTGTGTGTGTGTGTGTGTGTGTGTGTGTGTAAATTTTCAAGAAAGGACCTTATCTTTCTCCCCTGCAATCCTTTTCATCGTCGTCAGCCTAGCTAAGTAAAGTACTAACCATGTCCTCTGCTGTGTAGAGTTACTTATAATTGCCTTCAGGTGCGAAAGAATTCTTAATGCTTCAAATTCTTTTCCCACTATATTGCAGTAAATAGAAGTGATTTATTATTGAAAGCTGTGCTGCTAAGCTGGATTGGAGGGTGGGAGTTGACATTTGGGATATTGTGTAATGTATAATGAGGCTGAAAGGAGTGGTTCCGATCCAGGCAGTCTCACAGGCAATTTCTCTTGTAAGGCAAAATGCTTGCAAATTCAGTTGCACATCTCCAGGAATGGCATAAACTGTGGAAATATTGATTTTGATTTTGCCTTCCTTAGAAATTGTTTTGGATGTGTATTCGGAAGCAGATTTTCTCAGTGACGGAACCCTATATTTTCTGCCAGAGCAATATTTGAAAGACATCTTGGGTTAGCATTGTTTTGCAGATGTTACAGTAATAAAATCAATAGGCACTAATTTCCACTTGTCACTATCCTTGAATATTGCCTGATGGGGCTACAGAGCAGCCACAGAATTAGGCTGTGCAGATCGTCGGATTGTTACTCTGTTTTCTTGTTCTGAGCTCTGCAGTGCAGGCTCTGCAGACTGGCTTTGCCCATAGAGAGACCCACAGGTGGGGCTTGCTTAGAAATGAAGACTGGAAAGGTCAGGGGACTAGGGGACATGAGGAATCGCACATGCTAGGAAGCACATGCATGCTAGGTAATGGGGGAGGTGAGCTGAGTGCTAACCCCAGCACTGAGCTGCATTGCTGTCCTAGTTTCACTATTATTTTCAGATAAAGTTTCACTAACTTGCCATGTTTGGCCTTGAACTTAGTTTTGACCTCAGGCAGGCAATTCCTCATGTCCCCTAGTCCAAGTCATAACCTTTCAAGGGCCTGCAGAGATGGCACAGTGGATAAGAGCACTGGTTGCTCTTGCAGAGGATGCAGGTTTGGTTCCCAGCACACACATGGTGGCTAACAACCATCTCCAGTTCCAGGTGATGCAAGGCCATCATCTAGCCTGCACACGGGGTGCACTTACACATATAGAGGCAAACAAACGCTCATGTGCATAAAATAAAGAGAAATACTTAAAAGACTTAAGCCAAGCCTGCTAGTTTGTTCTGTTGCTGTGATAACAAACTGTGACTGAGAAAACACTTGGAGGAGAGGGTTTACTGCATCATACACTTCAAGTGATAGCCCATGGTTGAGAGAAGTCAGGCTGGAACTCAGAGCAGGAACCTGGAGTCAGAATCTGGAGCACAGGCCGTGGAGGAACGCTTCTTACTGCCTTGCTTCTCTGGCCTGTGCTCAGCATGCTTTCTTATAAAACGCAGGACCACCAGCCCAGGGGTGGCACTGCCCACTGTGGGCTGGGCCCTCCCACATCATTCAATAATCAAGAAGACGACTCACAGCCACAGGCTAGTCTGATAGCGGAACTTCCCCCATTGAGCTTCCCTCTTCCCAAGTGTGTCAAGTTGACAACAGAAGCCAAACACGACACTAAGTTCTTCTGCTAGCTCAAAGATGTAGCCTGGCTCCACGGATCACAGCTGATGGTGCCTCCTTTGTAATCTGGAAGCCCAGCCCATGGGGATGGTACTGCCCACATTCAGGGCCAATCTTCCCTTTCCGTCAAATCTCTCTGGAAAAGCCCTCAAAGACACACCCAGAGGTTGTGTCTCCCAGTCGACACAAACTGAATCAAGTTGATGGTGAATTTTAGCCATCCAGCACATCCCCATATTCATTATCGTCACTACGAAGTAGTCCTTAAGTCTCCTTTTGACAATTTTTTAAATTTATTTCTGTATGTGTATGAATGTACTGTCTGCATGCAAGTTTGTGCACCTGTGTCGTGCAATGCTGTGGAGGTCAGAAGACAGCGTCGGATTTCCCTGGAATTGAAGTTCTCCTGGAATTGGAGTTTCAGACGGTTCTCAGCCACCATGTGGGTGCTGGGGATCGAACCCGGGTCCTCTGTAAGAGCGGTCGGTGCTCTTAACCACTAGGCCATCTCTCCAGCCCCTTAAGTCTCCTTTTGTGGTTGAGGAAATTGAGGCTGCCATGTTAAGAAACTGGCTCAAGTCCAGGTGGATAGTAAGTGGTAGTTCATAGAACTAAATCCAGTTTTGTCACAAAGGAAAACCTGTGTTCTTTGCATCAGCTCCCCAAAACCATGAGTGAAGCTCCCGGGGTAGCACGAGATGGTGAGTGACGTCAGACTCACAAAGATGCTGGTAACATTTTTCTCTCCTGGGGTAAAGAGGGGTTTGAAGTCTGACCAGCAGCAGTTGTGTGGTGACCGCAGATCAGCGTTTAACACACACATCCATGAGTACTGTATTCCTGCCCCTCAAGCTTGGTGCATTATCTTACTCCCAATAAAAAGGATTCCTAGATTTTTCAATTGCAATGTATTATTATATTTATTAGGACATTTTCATATTAGCATTTGATGCACATTGATCATTTTTAACCCTTTCTATTACTTTCTTTCCTTCCTTCCTTCCTTCCTTCCTTCTTTCCTTCCTTCTTCCTTTCTTTCTCTCTCTCTCTCTCTCTCTCTCTCTCTCTCTTTCTTTCTTTCTTTCTTTCTTTCTTTCTTTCTTTCTTTCTTTCTTTCTTTCTTTCTTTCTTTCTTTCGGGGATTTTTGAAACAACTTCTCATGTAGCCAAGTCTGACTCTGTTTTGCCCAGCTGTCCCACCAGGCCATGCTAGCTGCAGGCAACCAAGCAGAACGTCTCCTGCAGGCAGTTTCAGGGAGTTCATTGTTTCTACAATACTGAGAAACTTACAAGCAGCTTAACTGGAATGTTTGTTATCTGAAAACCTCCTTGTTAACTGACCTGTCCCTGGTCTGGTGTAACTACGGTGATCTGGTGTAAGTATAGTTATTGGTTTTGTCCTTGGCATGACATAATTATGGTTTTAAGCTTTACCAACCCCCTCTACCTCCCCTCGGGGTCCAGAGTTCTTTTGGACATTAGCCCCCTCTGACTGCCAGCTAATAAAGGACATTTGTTTTTGTTTTTAAATGTTTTATTTATTTTTGTATGTGTATTAACGTACTGTCTGCGTGTAGGTTTGTGCGCCCATGTCAGTACAGTGCCACGGAGGTCAGAAGAGGGTGTCAGATTCCCCTGGAACTGGAGCTAAAGACGGTTCTCAGCCACCATGTGGGTGCTGGGGATTGAACCCTGGTCCTCTGCAAGAGCAGTTGGAGATCTTAACCCCTAGGCCATCTCTCCTGCCCCTAAAGGACTTTTGATTCAACCCAAAACTATGTGGCATTTCTTGATCATTATTACACAGTTCCACATACTTTTCTGCAAGCAACATAAATTTCTTTGATTGTATGGCTGAATTAAACTATACAGTATAATAAAACTATATAATGAACTCCATAATATATACATATAATTAAACTATGTAATATAAATGTCATTTATATAACAAAACTATGAAACATATATAGGTATTTTTTATTTATTTTTATTTATTTATTTATTTTTATTGGTGATTTGTCTATTTCATACATCATTTTCCAATTCAGTTCAGGCATACATCCCCTTCCCTTCCCCCCACCCCACCCCTACCCATCCCAGATCATGCATTCTGCCATAACTTTTCTGCATCTTTCTGTTTCATTTTTTTTAACAATAAGTGATAATTTGTGAGTACAAGCATCCTTCATGTAAAACCAATTTGCAAGCAGTTGTGCCCAAACCCACGCAGCTCATGGGTCCCACCATCCAGCAGGGGGGGCTTGCATGTTCAATCAAGTTGATCAACATTCATCTGCTGATGGATATCCAGTCTGATTCTGTAACTTGACTTGTGACTAGTGCTTAACATGGGTCTGTAGGTGTCTCTACAGTGACTGGTTCCTTTGAATACATGTTTTTTTCTCATCTGTGAGATTTAGGATAATAGAATAAGTAGTTAAAAGGGGGAACTGATTGGAATGCAGAAGAGGAAAAGGCAGTAGGGATGGACATAATGAGGTAAGGAGACGGAGGATGGTGGCACAGACCTGTGATATCAGGACTTGGAAGGAACAAGGATACCTTGTAAAGTAAAAACACCAGACTCATCTGAGTCAGGCAGACTCAGGGAACAGATACTCTCCATAGGTGAGTGTAAAGTATCCTTAAGTATTAAAATTACTATTAGTGAGAATGATAAGTTATTTAAATTTATATTTGTAAGTACTCTTTCTGATTTTAATTTGCCTATACATAAAAAGATAGATATTGGGACTGGAGCACTCTGAATCTCTAGGGATCAGCTATTGGTCTCTCTCACAGGCAATCTAACAACCAGCAAGTTCTCTCTCTCTCTCTCTCTCTCTCTCTCTCTCTCTCTCTCTGCCAGCATTTATTATTTATTTATTTATTTATTTATTTATTTTATAGGAGTGTGTGCCTGTATGTGTATGAATGCATCATGTGTGTGCAATGCCTGTAGAGGCCAGAAGAGGATGTCAGATTCCCCAGAACTGGAGTGACAAATGGTTTGGAGTCGCCGTGTGGGTGCTGGGAACCAAACCCAAATGCTCTGCAAGAGCAGCCAGTGCTCATAACTACTCAGTCATCTCTTCAGTCCCGGCACTAGCCACTTTGAACAATTCACTGATGCCTCAAAACAACACTGTGGAGACTATAGCTGACAGCTTCAAATCCGGCCCCAGCTCCAGCCCCAGCCCCAGCCCCAGCCCCAGTCAGAGCTATTTAAAGCAGTTTACACCAGCTTTTTGGCTAACACAAGCCTTGAGAACTCCACATGACCCCACAGCCATTTCTGCCATTGCCAAAGAGAAAAAGCCCATCCCCCAGAGAGGGACTACCATGCCTGATGCTAAGAGAGATGGTTGTGACAGGCCAAAAGACATGGCCTTGCTTGCTCTCAGTTGTGAAGTAGGAGAGACAACAAACTGGTGCGTTAATGATGGATAACAAAGGCAGCTGACTGACAGTTGAAGCAGCGGGTGGCCCCTCCCACACACTGGTGACCAGCCCATCTGCCTCCAGGCAATCCCAGCGCATTCCGCAGGACAGATAACTGCAAATGAGTGACCCAGGAACCCAGGTTTTGAGAGGCCAGGCAGGAGCCCGGCCCATAAGCAGAGGCTGACACTGCAGCTCAGGCCCAGACTCCAAACACAGCCCTGGAAGAATCAAGTGCCCTCCGTGGCTCCAGCAGCAACCACTGAGTTGCAGAAGGGGTCAGAAAGCCACCGCCTGACAGCTGAAAAAAAAAACAGATTAACAGTTCAAGTGTGGCCAGGGCAGGAAGAGGAAAGGGAAGGGGAAACGGCGAGATGATGGGGAGAGGAGAACTGGAACTAAAGAATGAAAGTCTGCAAGAGCCAAAGAGAAATGCAGGCCCTGGGCATCAGGAGAGTTTGGGAGCCGCAAGTCTTCAGGGTCTCAGACCCCAGGCCTAAATCTCTACAGCCATCTGCTGACAAATGCCCATTAGAGGGTGTGACCTGTTGATGATTAAGCCCATCTACTCCCAAACACTGAGGGAGAATGTTAGAGACTCACCTCCAAAGCGGGGCTGGAGAGATGGCTCAGCGGTTAGTGCTGGCTAACAGCTATCCGTAACTCCAGTTCTTCTGGTCTCCATGGGCATTACACACACACACGTGGTGCAGATATATACATGTAGACAAAACACTTGTACCCACAAAATCAAAATTAAATTTCAAAAGATCGTCTCCTTGCATGATACATATCAAGATTAGCAAAAGAATCATTAGCCACTGATGCATCTAGTTTTTTAGTATGCAATTTCTTTTTAATTTATTATTTTTATTTTAGGTGTATGAGTGTATCGCCTGTATGTGTGTAAGTGCACCTGTGTCAAGCACAATGCACATGGAAGTCATAAGAGGGAGTCAGGTTCCCCTGGAACCCAAGTTACTGATGGTTGTTAGCCACCAGGTAGCTGCTGGGAACCAAACCTGGGTCCTCTGCAGAAGTGGCCAGTGCTCTTAACCACTGAGCCATCTCTCAATTTCAACTTCTAACTCCCTTGTGTTGGAGGGTTTATACTAGACAAAGAAGAACATCACACTATTCTTTTTTTCAGACTTGAACATCTTCCCATGAGACATTTTGGGGTTTTGTTGTTATTGTTTTTAATACTTTTATTGATGAGTTGTGTATTTCATTCATTATCTTTCAGTCCAATTTAGAGACATTCCCTTCTCCCTGCCCCATCTCACCCCTGTTCATGCCTTCTGTCATATATGTCTTGCATCTTTCTCCTCATGAGACATTTTGGAATTCCTCTCAGAGTTATGAAGGTATAATAATACCATGTACATTGAAGTTCTCTAAAGCTAACATCTTTTTTCTTATGTGTATGAATGTACCATCTGCATGTAGGTTTGTGCACCCATGTCATGCAATGCTGTGGAGGTCAGAAGAGGGTGTCAGATTCCCCTGGAACTGGAATCAAAGATGGTTCTCAGCCATCATGTGGGTGCTGGGGATCAAAGGCAGGTCCTCTGCAAGAGCAGTCGGTGCTCTTAACTGCTGAGCCATCTCTCCAGCCCCAGAAAACATCTTTTTTAAATAGGAAAGCAGTAGCTTGCCATTTAGCAAACCTACCAGGAGATCTGTCTGTGATGGTCTTCATATGTGCTCTGACTTGATGCTCCACTCCTTGCCAGGTCCTGGGGGGCTCTAGGCAGGAATTGTGTAGTCCCCCTGTCACCCCCATAGGCAGCAAATGACTGTGTCACTACAGTTTTCTCCACAGCTCACCCAAAAGCTCCTTGATCAAACCTGGCTTTTCCATGGACATATTCAAATATAAGCCATGATTTTTGCTTGAATGGTTGGGCCTTGTTTTCCAAGCCCTTGAATCTTCTTTGGGTGACAGTTGTGAGTGAGCATCTGTGTTTGACAGCAGAAGTCTACAGCTCAAGCCTTCAGCCTGCCACTCTACACAGAGGTCACGTGGTGTCACTCTTCTGAGCCTTAGTCTCCTCAGCCATCAATGTACAAGAGCAAAGCTTTGTCTGGAGTTTCACCTGAGACTGCAGCATCAAATCTTGTTTTAGAGACAAGGTCTCACTACATAGACTAAGCTGGCCTTGAACTTGGAGTGATTCTCGGGCCCATACCTCCAAGTGTTAAGATAATAGGCAGGGGCCACCATGCCTGGTGATGTGTTAATGCATTGATTTTAAGTCTGGCTCCATTACTGTCTCGGTGTATACAGCCAGATGAACATTCCTAAATCTTTCTCAAATGCTAGCACCTCTTACCTGAACTTCAGAGTTACTGAGATCAGTTTTCCCAAAGCCCTGAAATGAGAACAGACAGGTTGAAGGCAGCGTCCTCGCAGAGGCAGAATGGAGCCTCTGGGTTCTGCGTCCTTGCGCCGGCCCTTGTGATATGGCCATGGGAAAATCTCTGGTTCTCTAAGGCCAGGAGTGACCATCTCCTGTGGAGGAGCCAAGGTCCTGTCTCACCCAACAGTAAGCACAGGGCGCTGAGCACCGGAGCTGGTGAAGCAGGCAGTCAGGAGGTGGTAGTTACCAGCTGACTCCAGGATCTAGTGACTCTGATTCCATTAACTGAAGCCTGGCTTTCTTTCTACATTTCTGTTTGGTAGTTTCTCTGTCTTGTCAGCACTCAGCTGCCCTAAGAAAACACAGGATCCAGCACCCTCTAGAACACCTTAGTTCCTTATTTGCATAAACTCAGGTTTAGGAGTAAGGATGGGGCAGACAAACTAATTGCTTATATTTCTGTCTTAGTTGAACTGATGAGAATAAACATGGTCCTTATGTGCTGATTGATGCAGAAAAATAATCAAAACATTTAAAGCCAACCCACAGAAAGTTTATACAGAAAACACAGGAAAAGATCTCTGGGCACATGGCTGGGCTGGGGCCGGGGTGGGAGGGGGCGGGCAACAGGGGGAAATGAGATCCTCATTCATTTTTCTGAAGCAGAAGCCAGTCACCAGCTCCCTTCTTTGCAAATGGGGAAGAGAGACAGTCAGGTAAATCTTCAGTATGGATTTCCCCTCATCCCACTGAATGGAAAATGACTTTTAAGGCACTCAAAACTTCCCTGAGGGGCTTAAAGCCCCACTAATACTCTCCATTTGAAGCGAATGCTTGCTCTTCTGCAAAGAGTCCCCCAAGGCATGTTTATTGCTGGGGTCATTTTCTGCCCTGACTCCCCTTGCGGAACACACTTGAAGAGTGTCAGACCCAACACAATGTAGTTTGTAAGTTGACAGACTCCCTGTTTCCCTCCGTGAGCAGCTCACTGGCTGGTTTAATTTTGTACTTTATCTTTTTCCAATCAATAAAGCAATATAACTAATGTTTAAGATACTACAGTTGATACCGAGGCCAGCAGACAGTACATGCTAATCAAATTTTAATTATGGCTTTAATTTTATATGACACCATTTAATTTTATTGGATGTATTTTAAAGTAAATCTATCAGATCACAGGATGTACTGGGGAGAGGGGAGGGGGAGAGGGATCTCCCAGAAGTGAATGCGGCTTGTGATGTCATTGAGATGATCATGCGAGATGTGGGTTTGCTGTAGGACATACACGCTGCATCTAAGAGGCAGCTCCCAGACACGTGGGACAGTGGCCTGAATACTGTGTGTGTGGAGCTCACGGTCCTATCAAGATGTCTGGTGGGCTCAGTTAGGGGTATTTTACTCTTCGGAGTCTCAGACTGTGCATCAATAAGGTGGGGATCCTGTCATCTTATAGTTTTTAAAAAAGGATAAAAAGCAATTCAAAATAAACGTGATTGTTCCATTAACCTCCTGTCCCTGAAACCAAGAAAGAGAGAGTTTGGGGACACTGTGGTGGCTTGTCTCCAGCTCTCACATGGTACCCTCAGCCTCCATACACTCAGGTCAGGGCCACCTCGCCTTCATCCACAGGGAGGACGAGTGCTTCTGTCCCTCAGCAAACCTTCGGGTGTAACTTAGAGTCCAGACCTAAGTTGAGCCAAAGCCACGACTTCCGAGAAACTGCCTTCCGTGGCTTTTTCTCCCTGTGGTCCGGCTTCTGGTTTCCTATTGGGATCTGTGTAGAGTGTGCCAACTTTTCACATAGACCTCCTTAAATTAACTCTGTGTGAATGAGTGAAAGCTGACAGGACAGAGAAAAAGAGCTGAGATGGATCTGTATCTGTTCACAGTGTGAAGGGCAGAGGTGTTTACACGGAGACTTCATCAGATGTCATGTGCAAGTGTGTTTGTGAGTGTGTGGCTGTGTGTCCATGTGAGTGTGTGTGAGAGAGCAGGTGTGTGTGTGTGTGTGTGAGAGAGAGAGAGAGAACTCTCCTTTGCATGATACAGTGTGTGTGTGTGTGTGTGTGTGTGTCTGTTTCCATGTATGAGAAAGAGAAAGCAGGTGTGTGTATGTGTGTTGGTGTGTGTGAGAGAGAGAGAAAGGCTTGTGTGTGTGTTTGTGTTTGTGTGAGAGAGAAAAGCAGGTGTGTGTTTGTGTGTGTGTGAGAGAAAGAGAAAGAAAGCATGTGTGTGTGTGTGTGTGTGTGAGAGAGAGAGAGAAAAAGCAGCTCATTTGCATGAGACAGTGTGTGTGTGTCTGTTTCCGTGTGTGAGAAAGAGAAAGCAGGTTTGTGTGTGTATGTGAGAGAGAGAGAGAGAGAGAGAGAGAGAGAGAGAGAGAGAAATCAGGTGAGAGAGACGGAGGGGGGCAGAAAGAGCAGGTGTGTGTGTGTGTGTGTGTGTGTGTGTGTGTGTGTGTGTGTGTATGTGTGCTAAATGCAAGTCCTGTCCTTTAATGCAGCTTGCAAACTCCTGAAAAGGGAACCAAGGAGATAAAATAGCATCCAGATATCATCTGATTGCCTAATAAAGATGGTTCGTCAGAACGAATCTGTATTCCTGGGCCAGAACTCCTTGCCTGGATTTCTGCAGCTGGCTACAAATGTCACATGCAGTCAACCATTAATCAAACAGAAAGGTTCGCCTGCACAGAGGATGGGTGCAGACCTTCCTGAAATGGAATGTAAATCAACTGAACAGAGCAACTTAATAACCAATGGAGGAAATGGATCCCGAGCTTCAAACAGCTGGGGGTGTGTGTGCACAATTGCTGTCTTAATTTCTATTTGCATGAGACAGCGGGGCACACTCCGCACACTTGGAGTCACTCATTTTCAACAGTATCTGTGCGCAGACCCAAGGCTTGCCTGAGAGATCTCTGACCTACGTCCCACCCGCTGATTTCCCCGGTGCCAGGCTCCTCATCCCCAGGAACGCCCTGAACGCTTTTGTAGAGGGCGTGGCTATCGCCCGGGCTTCCCCACCAGCCGCTGCATTTTCACTTTTCTTGTGGCACTTCGGTCTTTATCTGGGTGCATGTGTGTCTCTCACAGGAGACTTCCTCATCCATGCATTCATTCACCGACATCCAAGCACATCTGTTGGTCAGCAAGAAGACCGTACAACTCAGCTTGTTTGAGCTCCTCCTACGAGCCTGGGTTCTTCTGGACACGGCATCATGAGAGGTGAGCAAGACAAGGAGGCTATTGCTTGCAGAACGGACTGTCTATTAAGGATGGACGTTAGTACATAAAATAGGTCCTGATGGGACCGATGAGAGGGACAAAGCCACCAAACAGGAGGTACTGAGGTGGTGAGGGTGCTGGGGACTGGGGCGAAGGGATGGCCTATGAAGAACACATCTTACTAGGGTAAAGCCATGATGTATGGAAGAAGGATCGAACCACGAAGGAGGAACAGCTGCTAAAATCCAGCTGACAATGGGGAGGAGAGTGTGTCTGTGGCCGGTGGATGAGGTGGAAGCGAGGGGAAGCCCTGTCAGGAGGGTGGATGGGGCCAGGCTGCAGGAATGTGCATGCACTTGCATCCCATTAGCCTTCAGAGCTGACTGTTCCCATCATTCATCTGGCACAACAACACTTCTAAAAGCTCCATATAAGGATGAATACGGAAGTCAACCTGACTGGAGGATGCCCCACCTTTTTCTGGCTCATGAATTATCTTCATTTCATCAAGCTCATTCATAGGACAACCTGTGTAAAGCCCCCTGCATCCACTTAGGCACAGGGCCCTGGAGGAACAGGCTCTTGAATGCTGTAGTGAACTTCCTCCCAGTTTCTTGCTTGTTCCTGTCTCTAAATTCTTTTCCTATGAGGATGACAAGACCCCAAGACACACTGGTCAGGTCTCAGCCTGCTTATACAGTCACCCTGGGACCCTGGGACACCGCCAAGTGCAACAGTTCCAGAAAGTTTTAAAGTTATTTATGCATTTATTTTTGTTTCATGTGTATGAGTGTAAGTCCATCTAAGGTGTATACAGTGCCCGAGGAGGCCAGAAGATGGCTTGGGGTCCCCTGGAACTGGAGTTATAGGTGGTTGTTAGCCACCACGAGGCTTCCAGGAATGAACCCAGGTCCTCTGCAAGACCACCAGTGCTCATTGGACTGGCCTGTGGCCACTTCTGTGGAATATTCCCTTGATTGTTGAGTGATGTGGGAGGGCCCGGCTCACTGTGGGTGATGCCAACCCTGGGCAGGTTGTTCTGTATTGTATAAGAAAGCAGGCTGAGCATGGGCCAGAAGAGCAAGCCAATAAACAACATTCCTCCATGGCCTGTGCTTCAGTTCCTGCCCTGAGTTCCTACCTTGGGCTCCCTCAGTGATGAACTGTGACCCGGGAGATGCGAGCCAAATAAACTCCTCCCCAAGTTGGTATTGGTCAAAGCGTTTTGCCACAGCAATTGAAGACAAACTAGAACATACACGTACATTCCTGTTTGCATCTATGGAGGCCAGAGTAGGGCCTTAGATACCTTCCTCTATCACCATCACCAACAACCTCACTGCTATGAGATAGAATCTCTCACTGAACCAGAGGTCACCATTTCAGCCAGGCTGGGCAGTCAGCAAATTTTCAGGCTCTCTGCACCCCCAAGTTGGGATTACAGGCATGAGCAGCCATGCCCAGCATTTTCTGTGGGTTCCTAGAATGTAAACTTGGGTCCTCACATGTATGGAGGTGAACTATCTCCCCTGATGAAGACACAGACATTTTTTTTTTTTAACGATGGTAGCTCAGAGCCATTCCTCTATCCACAGATATCTGTACTCACTCTGAATAATCAAGTAAAGACATGCCAAAGAAATATATTTGAGGTGGGATTTTACTCTCCTGGAAGAGTCTGCATGAACAGTGTCTGGGCCTAGGATGGAAGGGAGGAGTGCGAGACAGAACCACTTGGCCCAGTGCCTGACACAGAGTAGGACACACAAAAGCACCCTCCAATCTGGGGGCAGCCCTCAGCCTCCCGCCTCAGAGAGGGGCCAACTTGGCCAGGCATTGAGTGCCCAGAGCACCAGCCAGGGATGCCACCTTTAGCAGAACACTGCCAGCTCCCACAAGGCTATTTGAATGTGTCCTTCAGTCAGAAAAGCAGCTCAGAGTGATAAACATTCCTGCCCAGTCTCTTATTGTTGATGCACAATGCTGACTTGAATACAGCTGATTTTGAAAGGACGGGATTACAGGAGGATGTGTTTCCTCCCTTAGAACCTTCTGGGGAGAGCCAGGACCCAGTTGCTTCACTAATGTGTTGGTGCAGCACAGAATCCAGGTGTCGAATACAGGGACAGAATACCCATGTTTATTGCTGCCAGCTCCCCACTGCTGGGCCATGCTACACAAAGCACACCTGGCTCATGGCATTGCACCCTGGGGACATCATTCCACACTAAATCAGTTCCTTTCATGTCGATGAGGCCAAATACCTTGCAGAAGCAATGTTTAATTAATTAGTTAAGTTTTATTTTATGAATCTGAGTGTTCTGCCTGCATGTATGTAAGTGCCCCATGTTTGTACAGTGCCACAGGAGGCCAGAAGTGGGTGTTAGGTTCCCTGGAACTGGAGTTAGTTATAGGTGGTTGTTAGCTGCCATACTTGTGCTGGGAACTAAGCCAGTGCTCTTAACATTCATATACATGAAAAACTTTAAAATTAAATAAATAAGTAAAAATACAAGCCAATGGAGGACATTTCAAATTCTGATCATTCATATCCATTTTCTTTTTCTACCTTTATATTCTTTATATATACATATATACATAATTTTATATATACATAAGTATACACATACATACATACAAACATACATGCATACACGTATCACTTGAATTGGAGGTTGTTTTTTTTTTCTTCCTTAAAAGATGTCGTGTTTTCCTTAAGGAAATGCTTGAAGGTACCTCCTTGGCAACCCCAACCATCAATCCTATTCTTTTGCTCCTCATTGGGGTCTTTCCCTCCCATGGTCCCCCAACATGAAGTCCACTAAGCATGCACCCTATCTTGATACCCCTGCACTAGCCTCTATGATACAGCCCAGGTAGTCCAACAATGGCAGTCTACACTCTGACGAGGCTGACATCCTTTTAGCTGTTTCGTCCATAAGCTGGGTATTTCAGTGGTCCCCATCTGGCATTGAAGGTTTGGAGGATTCTTGTAGAGATATGAGTCTTCATATCCATTTTCAACATCTTGTTAGCCAGTATCTTCTAAATGCTAGAGAAAGGGAAAATGGACAGACCATGATGGCACAGCCCCACACAGAGGAAGCCACTAAATGAGTGAAGTCCAGATGATGCAATAATCACAGGGACATGGGAAAGAGAAGCAGGCATGTCCATGGCTTCCTGCCTGAGCAAATACATATATACATGTATACATATATACATATACACATATAGACATATAGACATATAGACATATGTGTGTTTTCATTTAACATTTAGTTTTTATTCATGTGTTTCTACCATGTATGTGTCTGTATGCCACAGAGGCCAGAGGACGGTATCAGATCCCTTAAAACTGTAGCTACATATGGTTGTGAGCTGCCATATGGGTGCTGGGAACCAAACCCAGGGCCTCTCTAAGACAAGCTGGTGCTATTACCCACTAGGCCATCTCTCCAGCCCTGATTCTGTATATCTTTGCATAAACACATAAAAACTGTACTTCCAACAGAGAACCTGTTGGAAGTACAGTGAAAACCTATTGATTAAAAATGAATGCACTCCACAATGTAAGAGACCCCAAACTGAGAAATCCCAACAAACACACTGACCAGAGTGAGGACATGTTTAATAAAAAGAAAGTAGGGGCTGGAGAGATGGCCTAGCGGTTAAGAGCACTGACCGCTCTTGCAGAGGACTCAGGTTCGATCCCCAGCACCCACATGGCGGCTGAGAACCATCTGAAACTCCAATTCCAGGAGAACTCTAGTTCCAGGGGAATCCGACACCCTCTTCTGACCTACACGGCATTGCACAACACGGGTGCACAAACCTACATGCAGACAGTACATGCATACCATAAAAAATAAATAAATAAAAATATTTAAAAAATAAAAAGAAAGTAGACTTTCTCAGAGCATTTTCTATGTGGTCTGTGAAAAACATTACCTCTCTTGGGGCCGGAGAGATGGCCTAGCAGTTAAGAGCACCGAATGCTCTTTCAGAGGACCTGGGTTCGATCCCCAGTACCCACATGGCGGCTAAGAACCATCTGTAACTCCCCTTTCCAGGAGAACTCCAGTTCCAGGGGAATCGAGACCCTTCTTCTGACCTCCGCATGGCATTTCCATGACCAGGTGCGCAGCCACTGCATGCAGCAGTACACTCATACACATACAAAAATAAATTTAAAAAAATTAAAAAAAAAGAAAAAGAAAAAACACATTACCTCTCAGGATCAACCTAGGTGTCCACAAAGAAAGGATGAATAAAGAAAATGTGAGATATTTGTATGTATATATAAAATAGTATTTTATTCAACTATAAAGAAGATGTGGGGTTGGGGAGATGGCTCAGTGATTAAGAGCACTGGCTGCTCCTGTAGAAGACTCAGGTTCAGTTCCCAGCACCCACATGGTAGCTAAGAAACATCTGTAATTCCAGTTCCAGAGGATCTGATGGCCTCTTCTGGCTTCAGTGGACATTGCATGACATGGGTGTGCTTACATACATACAGACAAAATAACCATACACATAAAATAAATACGTTGAGGGCTGGAGAGATGGCTAGCGGTTAAGAGCACGACCGCTCTTACAGAGGACCCGGGTCGATCCCCAGCACCCACATGGCGGCCGAGAGCCGTCTGAAACTCCAATTCCAGGAGAATCCCAGTTCCAGGGGAATCCGAGACCCTCTTCTGACCTCCGCGGCATTGCACGACACTCGGGTGCAACAAACCTGCCTATGCAGACACGATACATTGTTACCACATACCGAAATAAATACAATAAAAATAAATAATAAATATAATAATACGTGAAACAACAGATCATTTGATTATTATTATT
This sequence comes from Rhizomys pruinosus, assembly GCA_009823505.1. NCBI lineage: Eukaryota > Metazoa > Chordata > Mammalia > Rodentia > Spalacidae > Rhizomys > Rhizomys pruinosus. The sequence continues at coordinate 983,371 of VZQC01008534.1, read as the reverse complement.
ATTATTATTTTATTATTATATTGTTCTTTTTGAGACAGGGTCTCCCTTATAGCCCAGGCTGGCCTGGAGCTCTCTATGTAGACCAGGCTGGCCTTGAACTCACAGAGATCCACCTGCCTCTGCCCCCTGAGCGAGTGCTAGGATTAAAGGCATGCGCCACCACTGCCCCAGAGCCAGGCTTCTCTGCTGTACAGTTGGGGCCCACACCTTTGCAGTCTGGCTGAGAGAGCCAAGTAGAGCCTCTGCCTGCTGACCGTCCCAAATCCTGTCTGCTGGCTAGTAGGGTCCCCGACCTTAGGAAAAATCCTGAGAGTGCCTGACTGGCACCTGACTCAGGCCTATGTGGGAAGGACTGCAGGTGGTCCCAATGTAGTGCACCTCCCAAATCGCACTGTGCTCATTCCCCTAACATTCAACACCATTTCTCCAGCTTCAACTGGGGAACCACACTCTGGGATCCACCCTTCTTTTATCAGACAATAACCCTTTCACCCCAGGCCTAAAGTATCTCATACACACAAGTGTCCAGCTTTCTTCTCATTCTTCATTGTGTTTGATGATTAAGATGTGTTGTCTTTAAGCAGTTGATTTCTTAATTTTCATACCTGCATTCATTCACTATCTAGGGTGGAGGGCAATATTTGAGGTTCCGATGGAGGGATCAAGGTCAGGTACCTAGGTCACAAGATCATATGACTCAGTAAACTTGTTTGCAGTAGCTTTTGGTTGCAAGCCTAATTCAAAGTCATTAGTCCAGATTCTATCTGTTTTATAAAATGTATTCCTACAGTTCCCACTTCTTTGTTTATAAATGAAGATCATCTATTGGAGTGGTTGTGGCTGGGGGCTGGACTGGTCATGGGTGGTAGAATGCTTAAAGGTGGCTCCCATAAGTTTGTGGAGATTTTCAAATTTTACTACATCTAAAGTGATAAGGAAAATGTCTATTTTGTAGAGCAAAATAGTGAGCTGGCTTGCTTCCTATCACTTACTTGTTAGGGAGTGGCAAGCTTAAGGGTATTTACCCCTCTCTTGTACTCTGCCTTTGGGGTTGACACATTAGCATGAGGTTCCCACCCAAATACATTGTTAGTCGATTTTACCATAAGATCTTTCTTTCACAAAATACGTAATAACTTCTGTTGGTAATGTTATATCCCCTAGCTGTTTCTGAGGGCACAATGTTTCTATTACAGAGCAGTTTTTGTCTTCTACTTGTTCTCTCAGTTAGGGGGCCAGCTTGCCTCTTGAGCATTCAGATTTTTTTTTTTTTTTGAGATAAACAAGTTTTCAGCTGAGGCAGGAAGAGTCAGCTTCTCAGTGAGTTCAGACAGCACATTGCAGTAATTGATATTTTAGAAGGAATTTACTGGTTCTTACATTGGGAACACGAAGTGATAAAAATCACAGCACTTGATTTTGAAGTGTTACTCTGGTATCTCTAAATCTTTATGAGTTCATGAGTATGTGGCAGTTAGCACCCATAATCAAGGAGAACCCATCCAACAGAACTATCTGCCTTTATCATCACCTAAGTTGAGTTTTTCTCTGGCTATTTTTGGGGTCACAAGATGTTTGAAAGCTCATACCCACAGTTAGTGGGCTTTGGTCTGTAAAAGGAGCTGGACTAAAGTGACCACTATTGTTGACAATATGTTCCATTAGAAGCCATTTCCATTCTATGATTTAGCTTCAGATCAATCTTGAATGCAGATAATCCATGATCTATGTCAAACAGATACAGACTAGGGGTGTCTTGTTACTCCTATGTCAAGGTTCCCTTGTTTTGCTCTCTAGAGTTTATATTTCTCCCGTCTTGAGTGACCTTAAGAGAAGCCTTACAAGATATAGCCAATTATCTCACTGACATGACCTGAATTTTCCTGTATCTCATCCCTCTTTACTGGGAACCATAAAGAATCTAAGAACTATTTTGAGATGTTGCTCTTACCAATGTGACTTTGCAATACACTATAATTTTAATGAATTTTTATTTAACTTAATTTTTGCCTGATTAAATTAATCCTCGGTCAGATCCAGCATTCATAATTCTTCTGGAGTAAATATTGCCTTTACATATATTGCAGAAGTCAGCCAATGTCTAATGATTGTAAGTTAAGGATAATCTTGACTTCCCTGTGGGTAAGATTATTAAAATCCCCTTAAGCACTCCCCAAGGCTTTAGAAAAATTAATTTGGCCGGGTGTGGTAGCACACACCTTTAATCCCAGCACTCAGGAGACAACAGCAGGTGGATCTCTGTGAGTTCAAGTCCAGCCTGGTCTACCTAGAGAGTTTCAGGACAGCTGGGGCTCTAGGGAGACTCTGCCTCAAAAAGATGCCTACTAACAAATAAAAATAAATAAATTTGTAGTTAAACATAATAGCATGCAAGGTGAATTGCTCTTTTAAAGAGGTCTATTATTCTGACTTTCTGAATTAGAAAAAACATATAATTTACCTTATGCAATCTTGGATTAAATTCTCATCTAGAGAACTTGGAACACAGAAAAGTCAGTAATATTTTTTGAAACTTGGAAAAATGTGAATTATCAGAATGCTTGCTCTCCTTAACCTATCCATGTCAAATTTTCTGGAAAACAAATTCAAAAGTAGCATGAACAAAACATGCACTGAAAACAAGCATGCACTGAACGAATTTCAACAGATTTCAAGGTGCAGGGAACAAAGAGTTGACATTTTCAACCTGGGCAAAGGCCGAACAAAGTGTAATTAAGTTCTATAATATCACCTTTTACCCAGTGAAGGAAGCTCTGTGGAAGAGAGAAGAATTAATTGGAGGAGGTCCATGAGGTTCTATAAGGCAATGTTTTGTGAAGCACACTTCTTTTCTCTAGATAAGGCAACATATCTACTTTAATTTGGTTGCAATGAGTTACATGCTTCGACTGAACTGTTTCTAAGCAAGAAACAGTCTTTCCCAAGATTCTGAGTTAAGGGTCCCTTGATTAGGATACCAGGGAAAATATTTCTGAAATACATTTAAAGGTTCACAAATTAGCTTTAATAAAGCTTTAGCTCTGATTCCTTTAAGTAAATTCATTCCTTGTCATCAATCCAGGATTCAGGATTCAGGAGACCGAGATCCTCATAGTGAAAGCTGAAAGATGAAAATGAAAAGCGGAAGTTTGAGCACTGTTCCTTGCAGTTCAGGCCTGGTAGGGGAGATAAAAACAGAAAGTAGACAAATAATTATTAACATGCGCTGGTGCCCGCTCTGAGAAAGCCTTGTGCTTACTGTCGTTTCACTTATTCTCATGAGAACGTCCAAAAATCAGGGCTTTTCCAGGCACCTATCCATCAGTGTCCTCGTAGAAGGCATCAAGGACAGCATTGTGCTCAGTGTCACACAACTCAAAATGTCTGACCAACATTCCGTGCTTCCGTTTTTCCACACAACTTCCCTGATCTTTGAGATCAGAGAGTCTCATCCTCGCAGAGCACCACAGTGTGCATTACCATATGAACATTATAGTTATGTCTGAGTAAACACCCTGACTCTGGTCTTCAGGTCTGAGCGGCCCCAAACTCAGAGTACATCTGTTTCCCCAGATGTCTCCTGGAACTGTACTGCTGAGCCAGTCTTCACTCAAACTATTATTCAAAACAGTTTCTCCAGCTTCAATGAGGGAACTACAAGCTTGGATCCACCTTTTCTCTTAGCAGACAATTTTGCCCTTTCATCCCTAGGTCTAATACATCCCATACACACTGTCAAGCAATTCCTATCAGTCGTCCTTGTTTTCAGTGAGTGTGTTATCTTTCAGCAGGTTGATTTGCTAATTCTCAAGCACATCCATATTCATTCACTATGAATGTGGTGTTTCTGAGGGACCAAGGTCAGGTACCCAGGTCAGATGAGCCCATGGCTCAGAGAGTTTGTTTGCCGTAGCTTTTTGGTTCAAGGTTAATTAAAAGTCATTAGTCTAGATTCTGTCCATTTTGTAAAAAACTCATTCCTACGTAAAATTTAAACAAAAGCCAGAGACAAGCCCTGAAGGATGATAAAGAATTGAGCAATTAGGAACTTGTGACTGTAATAATTATTCATCAAATTTATACAACTTACATGATTTTGCATTTCATACATATTATCTCATTAATTCTCATTGTTTAATAATTTAAAATTGAGTTTCTGTGCACGTAAGCTTTCGGGGAGGCTTCATAACCGTGTTGGGCAATTTTCACAAGCCCATTGAGGCATTGGCAGATATCATAAAGATTTGTCTGCATCCAACAAGCCAAGAAACAACACACAGAGAAAGAAAAATTAACCACTACCTCCACCATTACAGTCACACAGTATCACAGGATTAGAAATTGCCATATAGAGGTGCCGGCAGGCTTTACTTTTCTCCAAATCTGGTGTTAGGGGTAAATGAGGGAGGGGTCCTCACATACCACAGTGACAGATCTAGACCTTGGCACTCACTTTTCTGTTTGTTTGCTTCAGCTTCTGCTTATATATTTTCAATCAAGTGTTTGTGCATTTCATACATCTTGATCATATTTAGCCCTCCAACCCTATATGTGCCTTCCCATAACCCCCTGCTGAATTTCATGCATTACATCATAAATGTCAAGGCATACTGTGTCAAGTTTTTATCCTCAAATGTGCCTCAGTCTGTGTCCATGCACGGGAGCTTGGTCAACCTTTCTAGCAACACTCACTTAAAGAAAATATCTCTCCCTCACCCAGCAGTGATCAATTCCTCAGTGAAGGTTGAGCTTTGTAGACATTTCTCCACTTCTATGCTGGGTTTTTGTCTGGTTTGAGTCTGCATGTCTTGTGAATGCTGTCACCGTTGCTGTGGGTTCATCTGAGCAAATTCCTAGAAGCCTAGAAAATTCTGCTTTCTCATGATCATCCACCATACCCAGCTTTTATAGTCTGCAATGGTCCCTGAACCCTGAGTGGCAGAAATCTTATCCAGGGAAACCCACTCTGCAGTCTTATTCTGTACATTTTGGCCAGTTATGGCTTTCTGTGTTGATCACCATCTATTGCATGAGGAAGCTGGTGAGAGTTGAAAGATGCGCTAATATTCTCTCTGCCCCATGTTAGACTATGTTGCCTAAAGCCTTAAGGCTAGAGACTGAATTACAGATGTGTCACTTAGGGCTGGGCATCTTAAAAACACTTATGCTCTGTGTTTGACCAGTTATGGAACTGTGTAATAGTCTCCATCTATGGCAAAAAGAAGCTTCTTTGATGAGTGGTAAGAGGTATACTGGTCTGTAAATATAAGGATATATGCTTATCAAAAACTGGGTTTGTCTAGGGATGTGACTGATGTAGGTTTTCCTCTAGGATCTATGACTTCTCCAGCCATGTGTATTCGGCTGTGTTCACAGTACCAAACATGAGTTCCCTCCCACTGAGTGGACTTTAAGCCCCTTGGGCTTTAGAGCTGGGTTGGACCACTGATTGATCTTCTCCCTTAGCAGTTTGCATAATATTCTCTGATGCTATGAGAGCTGGTCTTTAGGGCGGGAGCTTTCCGGACAGTTCCAGCTCCATTGCTCCAAGTCCTGTGTTTGAAGTGTGTCCTAGCTTCTGCACATAGAGCCTTACCTTCAAGTTCTGGGAGGTGATCAAGGGCTGTGGCAGTAACTGTGTTATATGGGGAGTCTCTTGGACCTGTATAACTCCCCCTCTTTCTTCCTCATTTAAAGTATCCTCAAAAAAAGAAAAAAAGAGAAAAAAATTAAACAACCAAAAAGGAATCATAGTTTTCTGTATTTCCCCCTTGATAACAGCTTCCTCTATTATACCCTCCTTTCTCGAACTCTTTCCCCTTTAGTCCCTTGTCTAACTCTCCCTCCTCCCTTTACTCCCTTGTCTGACTCTCCCTCCTCCCTTTCAATTACACACTCCCATTTTCCCAATTTCACCCCTAACAACACCTGTCTCGGACACGCCGCCCCGTCATGCTCCTTTGTTCCCTTTCCATAGTCCTGCATCCTACATCACGATATATGCTCACATGTAGGGATTTGGAGCTAAGATCCACAAATGAGGAAAAACATGTTACTTGGGTTTGGAGTCTATGAAACTTCATTTAGTATAACAGTTTCTAGTCCTATCCATTTACCTGCAAATTTCATGATTCTGTTTTTCTGTACTGCTGAGTAGAACTCCATTGTGTAAATGTCCCACGTTTTCATTATCCATTCATCATTTGAGGGACATTTGGGTTGTTTCTATTTCTTAGCCATTGTGAAAAGAACAGCAACAAGCATAACCGTACAAGTATCATCTGTTGTCTCTCACTCTTGCCAAGTCCCCTCCTCTCCCCAGCTAATATCTCTTCCAATTTCATGTCTATTATTATTTCTTTGTGTGTAACCAAATGGATTTAATTAGGTCTGCCTGTTGGAGAATGGGTTAGCAGTTATTACAGGAGCATAAACGCTTTGCCAGTGAAATGTTTCTCTCTCCTGCAATAGCCACTAACTGCCTGTAAATCCTCAGGGTGGAATGCTTTGCTCTCTCCTCCTCCTTTCATGATAGGGTGTTAACGCCCATCTTGTCCAGGTCTGGTGCTAGTAATCAAATCAGCTGTGAATTCATGAGGGCCTAGAAGGTCAACAGTGCTCTTCAGACCGGCCCCCTATCCCTAGCTCTTACATCTCTTACATTTCTGTTCCCTCTTCTGCACTATTTCCTGAGCTTTGGAAGGAGAAGAGACAAATGTCCTACTTAGAGCTGAGCACTTAACAGTGTCTTATTCTCAACACTACCAATTTCAAGTCTCTGCAGATACCGCCGCCAGTGCAAAGAGAAGCCTCTCTGACTGAAACTGTTAGCAGCACTGATCTATGGAGATAAACACAATCAAAAACAAGTTAATGTTATACGAACATTATATCCATTTAGGAAAATAACAGCAATAACTTCCCTACCAGGGCCCACGACCTCTTCTGTCATGGGCTTTTGTCCGGGATTACAGAACAAGACATGAATTCCCTCCTCTGAGCTTCCCTCAACTCTGTCACAAAGGGGTCAGTTACCTCCATAGCAGGCTTGTCCCTATGACATCAGTAGACACATCTTTCTTGGTTGGTCAGTAATGCACATGCAGGGTCCACAGCTGAGTAACGCTGTGGATGGCAAACACTCTTAGCAGCCTGCATAGCACCTACCAGCATTATAATGGTTTAATTGTCATGGTTTGAATGCCAATGCCCCCCAATAAGCTCAAGTATTGGAATACCTGGTCAGTTGGTGGTGAAGTCTGAGGAGGGTCATGGAAGTCAGGAGGTGAGGCCTTGCTGGAGGAAGCACATCACTGGGACTGGGGGTGAGCTTTGGAATTTCATAGCCTCCTCTCACTTCCAGCTTCCTGTGCCTGTGAGAAGATGTGAGCACTCAGCTTCCTGCCCCAGCTGCCTCCCGCCCTGCCTCCCCTCTGCATGGACTCTTACCTATAAGTTGCCTTGGTCACAGTGTTTTATCACAACAACAGAAACTAACTAGTACAGAGGCTGAGCCTGTAGGGAGGAGACTTCCATCTCAGTTCCAGCTTGGTTTCCTCATCTCCTATGACCAGAGCATCCACTATCTTCAGCAATAGGGTCTTAACCCCATAGTTCCTGACAAAGAACTTAAGCTCTTGGATTTTCTGAAGGACACAGATGTCTTCTGTTGTTCACCATTTAACTAATGAGATGATGGGATGCTCTGGACAGAACCTCTGACCAGCAACCCCCACCCCCCAACACACACACACAAAGCTAGAGCCCCACCTCCTGACCCTGTGAACGACCTGGGAGAGGGCTAGAAGTCAGTTTTACAGAGTTTATTGAATGAGCAGAGGTGCAAAGGGAGCATGCGTGTCCAGAGAGGATGTGGGAACCGCCCGCCGATACTGGCTGTTTCTGACCCTGTGCACCCACCTGACCGTTCCTCTGGGTCTCCTATGATCTAGCTGGTTTGTTGGTTTTGTGTTGCTGTAATAAATAATTGACAACAGTAACTTAAAGACGGATGGATTCATTTTGACTCCATTGCTTTCTGCCTTGTCATGAGACTGACTTGGGGTGGAATGTCTCGGAGAGGAAAGCTGCTCAGCTCATGCAGCCAGGAAGTGGGTGAGCAAGAAAGTTCGCCTGTGCTGTACTGTCTCTTTCTTTCTCTTTTAGTTTCATCTGGGATCCCCCATGTCTGGGATGGTGCTCCCTGCAGTACAGGGGAGTCTTCCATCCTTAGCTTATTGCCTCTGGGCATACACACAGCTATATATTACTAATCTGGGCACATCTTAATCCAGTCAAGCGGGTGATCAACATTAACCTTCATACCTGGTTCAGCCATCTCTCAAGGCCTCCTGACATTTTTGAGCTATGATATAGGTAAAATACATATTCACCAGAGAACCATTAGACAAACACAAATAAGTAAATAATCTTAAAGGACAGGAAAAACTCCTTAAATGCTTAGTGCATAGATTTACCATACACACACACACACACACACACACACACACACACACACCATAGCTCAAGTGAATTTAAATAGTCTGTGACATTCAGTGCTTATTATGGGAACTGTTGGTTGGTTGGTTGGTTGGTTGGTTGGTTTTTTTTTTAGACAAGATCCCCCATAGCCCCAGCTGGCCTGGAACTCACTATATATATATAAAGAGAGAGAGCAGGCTGGCCTGGAACTCACAGAGATCCGCTTGCCTCTGCCTCCCAAGTGCTACAAGTAAAGGTGTGAGCCACCATACCTGGTAACTATTATGGGGATTTTTAAACCATTTATTTCCTGTTTTACCAAACAAACTAGCAAACAGGAGCTAAACCCCATTTGCCACTGCTGAATCTAGAAGTAAACCAACATGGAGGACTGTTAGCCAGAGAGGGTAAAGACCACCCCAATCGACAGCACAGGTGCAGGCAAGGGCTATCCCAACCTGGTAACCATCTCTTAGCTGCTGTTTCCCACAATGCTGTGCTGGCTTCTTTCTGGAACACTCTGTGTTAGGTCTTAACACAAACGTCAGCTTCTGAGAGGCCTTTCCCAGTAGGGGTGTGGACGGAGCCCACTGTGTTGTGTCTCACTTGCTTCATCACCCTTTGTGGCTCTGATTTGTTTACCACAGTGCTTTGCTCTGCCACCAAACCACCATCGTAGAGTCTCAAGAAACCAGAACATTCTCTGGTACAGCACAAACACAATGAGATCTTTAGTAATAGTGTGGATGGAGAGTGGGTATCTCAAGGTTGGTCAAGGACAGAATGGTAGGTAGAAGAAATTAAGGTTTCCATGGACTATGAATATTCAAGCAGACCTAAGTGGAAGCTGTGACCCATTCAAAGGCCCAGGCCAGGGTGTACTAAGTCCTTTCAGGAAAGCACAGCACAGAAAATATCTCAGCCTTTCTGGGCCACATAAGATCTCTGTCACAGGGGAAAAAAAAAGACCTTAAAATATAAAAATGGGGATTGGAGAGATGGCTCAGTGGTTAAGAGCACTGGCTGCTCTTGCAAAGGACCTGGGTTCAGTTCCCAGCATCCACATGGCAGCTAACAACCATCTATATTCCAGTTCCAAGGAATCCGACACCTCTGTGGGCACTAATACATGTGGTGCTCTTTAGTACATGCAGGCAAAATATGCATACACATAAAATAAAATTAATAAAAAATTAAAATAATCATGCAAAAGAATTTTCCCCCTCAGGCCACAGTCTCCTAACCTTGCTAAGGAGGAAAAGCAGTCTCAGTGAGGGAGGGGGTGGGCTGCCAGCAGAAAGTGGACACTTAACAAAAAGAATCTGATGGTTTAGACGCAATGAGAGATGGGAGGAGGGAAATGAGAGGCAGAACACCGGACACACAGAGCCTCGAAACCCACAGGCAGGAGTTTCTCCTCGTTCTAAATGCAATGGGAATGCATTCTAGGATTTTAAATAAGAGACTGAGTTAGTGCGATGAATGCTTTACAAAAGATCACCTTGGCTGGTAATGGAGAAAAGCTTATGGTGGGAGGGGAAGGCAGTGAGCACTGACAGGTGGAGGATGTTGGTAGCTATGGTGATGGAAGGATGCAGTCTGACTTGGGACACAGAGACATTGCATGCATAGTTTCCCCAGTCTCTTTTCATCTGAGACTAGGTTTCTGTGGCACTTTGTAGCTTTTCCGTCCACCTTCTTTTAAACATCGGCAACATGTCTCACAGCGGACCTCAGCAGTTTCTAGGAGGGAGACAACATGTCTCACAGCAGACCTCAGCAGTTTCTAGGAGGGAGACAACGTGTCTCACAGTGGACCTCAGGGGTTTCTAGGAGGGAGACAACATATCTCACAGCGGACCTCAGGGGTTTCTAGGAGGGAGACAACATGTCTCACAGTGGACCTCAGCGGTTTCTAGGAGGGAGACCTCCAGGCTGCTTCCTTTGGTCCAGCCTTGGGTACAGTCTCCAAGCAATGCTTGATTTCAGAGCCATCATCTGGGCCAAGACAATCTCTTTGCAACGACGTCTGAGAGTTCCAATATTTTCTCCACTTCAAGAGGAATCAGAAAAACAACTAAAAATTGTCCCGTGTCCAGTGACCCCTCCCTGGGATTTAGGACCTTTCTCTTAGTCCTCACCAACTTCCTTTTCCTATCTGGCTCCCCTTCCCTCTGAACCCCCAATTTCTGCCTTTTGCTGCCCTGTTTTTCCTTACAATCCCTTCTCTGAGTCTTCTATATCTTTATCTGCTTTACTCTGTTGTATTGGATTTCCTGGGGATTTCTCTCTTCAAATCATCAGACTTAAGACACACATATCATCATCACCCATACCATCATGATGCTTTGAGTCTGCTATGTCCTCCATGGACCCCTGTGTGGGGTGCTTGATCCCTTGCTGTGGTGCTGTCTTGGGACAGAAAACATTTTGGGGATCTGGGTCCTACCAGGTGCATGTGGGTCACAGCGGTTGCTATTGAAAGTCAGACCTGGTTCCAGTTCTGGTTGAGTTCACTGTTTACTGACCCAGCAAGATGTGAGGCACTGTATCAACACCTTCTGCTATCTATGGACCTTCCCAGCTGCCCCGAGGACCACTGTGAACCAGGATAGCCCTCTCCTTCTGTTAGATATTCTGTAGCCAGCATACAGACTAAACAGTCTTAAGAGAGTATGATGTGTTTCTTCCCTGAATTCTGCCCTTGAGAATGAGCATGGACCTTCCCAGCTGCCCCGAGGACCACTGTGAACCAGGATAGCCCTCTCCTCCTGCTAGATATTCTGTAGCCAGCACTAAACAGACTAAACAGTCTTAAGAGAGTACAACGTGATTCTTTCCCAAATTCTGCCCTTGAGAATGATCCCCGTGACTGACTATGCTCGACCCTCTCTCAATGTGGCCTTGTTTTCCAGTTGGCTCTCCCTGTAATATGATCCTTGCCTCTCTCTGTGGTCTATTTCCAAGATCCCCCACTCCCCCCACCCCTGTGACTAGCCCCCAAAACTTGAGCATCTCTCACCTTGATTGCACATCAGTTCCACAAGCCGCACAGCAGAGAAGAGTCAGGTGGGAAGGAAGCTGAGGGGCTCTGCCAGACCTTCTGCTTGAAACCCCAGGCCTCTTGCACTGTCAGCAGTTAGGAGGAGGGTGCTACTGGTCCTGTCTCTGACTGTCCACACCACATCTACCTTCACGCGTCATGTACAGAACTCTAGTTTAGCTGAGACTGAGGGCTGAGAAGAGCAGAGTGGGGTGGGGGGGCACATAGCATTTTAAAACCCTCTAAGATAAGAATGTGATCTTTTAACTCAGCAGGACAGGAACTAGAAATCCCAAAGAACCTGGTGTAGTTCTCAACCCTTGTCTCAAAGTGAGATCTTGTCTCAAAAAAATGGAAACAGGGGCTGGAGAGATGGCCCAGTGGTTAAGAGTACTGGCTAGGACCCAAGTTCGATTCCCAGCACCCACGTGGTAACTTACACCCATCCATAAATCCAGTGCCAGGGTATGATGCCCCTCTTCTGACCTTCTCCAGCACTGCACAACAGGGGTCCACTTCATACATGTAAGCAATACATTAATGCAATGAAAAAAAAATAAAAGGGAGGGAGGGAAGGAGTGAGGAAGGAAGAAGGAAGGAAGGAAGGAAGGAAGGGGAGAAGGAGGGAGGGAAGGAGGAAAGGAAGAAGGGAAAGAAGGAAAGAGAAAAAAGGAGCAAAGGACGGAAAGCACGTTAATGATAAGAGAATGTTAATTTAGAGAGAATATCTGCTGATTTTCCCAGCACTCACATGGCAGCTAACGACCATCCATAACTCCAGTTTCAGGTGATCCAACACCCCCTTCTGGCTTCTGTGGGCATTGCACAAAGGGCCACTTTCATAGATCCAGGCAAATCGCTCATGTACATAAAATAAAAATAAAAACATCCCCAAATTAAAGCCAGATATAGCATCCATCTGTAATCCAGTGTGCCTGCTGGAGACAGGAAGAGAGACAGGAGAGTCTCTAGAAGCTTCTGGGCCAGCTAGCCTGCCTTATCCCAGAGCCACAGGATCCTGTCCCAAAGAAGCTGGGACGAGGACAAACACCCAGGGTTGTGCTCTGACCTCCACACACTCATGGCACCTGCACAGCCACACTCACAGACACAAACAAGGCACTCAATTATCTCTCTCTCTCACACACACACACACACACACACACACAAATATTTCTGAAAATAGTAATGAAAAGAAAACGATCACCTAAAATGTTAGTATCTCTCAATACTCAGCAGGGACAGACAGTGTAATCTGTGACAGATCAGCAGTGCAGTTTCATTTTCCCTTGGTGTATGGTCTACAACCCGACCCTGTCCACACATTCCTATCCACAGCCCAGGACTGTCCGGTCACAGTGTCCCCCACTACTGCCATACGTCTTGAGCAGGCAGATATCATAATACCTCTTAGCTCAATATCAGGGCCTAAGAAGATCAGGGTGTGATTGGAAGAGCCCTTGTTATCAGATCCTCAGCAATGTGAGGTTGAATAATTATTAAAAATCAAGGTTAGTCAGGCAGCTCCACAGAGACCTGTGTGGGCAGATACTTCCAAAGGAAAAAACCCTTCCTCCCTAAACTACTGTTTAAATACCATACAAGCTTCCAGGTTTAAATAGTGCTCTGGGGAGAGAAATCTTTTCACATGAAATTTGTCTGGAATTAAGATGACCAGTTCTACAAAGATCATGTAACAGAAAATGTTACATACATATTCTTCTGTGTAATGAGAGCTTACTAAATTAAAATAGCTTGTCAGGGCCTGGGGATATAACTCGGTGGTAGAGTGCTTGCCAACTGTGGGTTTCAGGCCCAGGATCTCACAGATAGATAGCCAGATAGATAGCTACTAGATAGATAGATAGATAGATAGATAGATAGATAGATAGATAGATAGATAGATCCCAGCCAACTGCCACGTTTTGTTAGGTTCAATGATCTTTCTGTCTCCATGTTAGAAGTCCTGTAAGTAGCTCTTAGGATAGGGTGCCTGGAATGAGTCTTTGTGCTATTATCCAATGACATTGTCCCTATTGCTGGGCAGATTTGGGCTACTTGGTCCACAAGACTCCCCTGAAAATGATTCCCTTCTCTGTACCCCCAGGTTAGCTTTCTGCGATTAGACAGAGGAATCATAACTGAGATGGAAGCTTGATTATTTCCAAAGATTCTCTTCAGAAAAACTTGTTCCACCAACAGCAAAATCCAGTCATCTCTGCCTCTGACAAGAGAGTCCCCTCACGCAGAGCGCTGTTCTTCTTGTGGCTTTCTTCTTTGTGTTTAGACTGAGACAGCGGATTTGTGTTTTATTTAACAGGGGCAGACCCAAGAAAAACCAATCAGCAAGTGGAGCAATGAGGAGCTGCAATAAGCTCAACGAAGCTAAACTAACGGAGCTCTAGCTCAGTGCCACGTGACATCCAAGAGCCTCGCATGCCTTATCTCACTTCATCTTAACACGACGTGACAAGCATTATTATCTGTCGCTCCTCACAAAAGAGGTAGTGAAGTTGACCTGGGACTGCTAAGCATTAGATCAGGACTGAGAAGCAGATCCTTGAGACGCTGTAGACCTTGTCCTGAGCTGCGAGGAGCACAGTCAGGGGCTCCATACACCTCAGAGATTTGGGGGAGCTGCCAAGAGTTGGGGTCCAAGACCCGGCCTCCGTGGACAGTTAGAGCTTCTGTGAGCATTGCAGAAAGTGCCCTATAAATGATGTGTGTGCCTACTTTCTCACAAGTGGGTAGTTTGGTCTTTCATGGTTCGTTTTTGCTTTTGTTTTTTAATTCGAAATAACACTATCCAGTTGGCTAAGCCTGCAGGGAGAACTGTTTTATTACTTTTTCTAAATATAATGTGAAAAAGTTGCTGACCTAGAGCTCTTCAGCAGGAACAAATTGTGTAAGGGCTTATAAGGAGAGGATGGACGGCCATCTGGGATGGCACAAAGGGGCCTCAGAATGGATTTCTGTGAAAAGTTTAGGCCCATATTCTGCTCTCTTTCTGACAACTATGCTCTTAGAGGAAGAATGGGCTTTTTTTCATGAACTGTATTTGAACTTCATAATCCTGTTTGCAAAAGAGCATCTGGATGCTGGAGAGATAGCTCAGCTGTAAAGAACACTGGCAGCTCATGCAAAGGACCCAGGTTCAATTCCCAGCACCCACATGGTGGCTAACAGCTGCCTGTAAATCCAGTTCCCGGAGGATCCAAAGTCCTCTTAACCTATATGGGCATTGCATGACACGGGTGCATTTACAGACATGCAGGCAATACACACGTAAAACTAAAAATAAAATTTTCAAAAGAACATCTAAGCTGAGATTCAAGGCTGGGAAGCATTGTCTGAGGTCCTCCCACATGAGTTCAAGACAATGCATTCAGGGGCTTCATCTGTTCCATCTTAGACCCTCGTTGTCATCCTTGTCCAAAGCTGGCTCTCCAAGGTCTTTTCTTAGCCTATGGAAACTGAGTTTGTCCAGCAATGTATTAGTTGCTCTTCTGTTGCTGTGATAAATAAAACACCATGCCGATCGCAATTTATAGAAGGAAGAGTTGATGGGGTATAGTTTTAGAGGGAAAAGTGTCAATCATGGCAAGAGGCAGTTGGAACAGAAAGCTGAGCACTCCCTTCTTCAAGCAAGCACAGGAAGCAAGAGAGTGAAACTGGAAATGGGGTTGACTATGGACATGGCAAACTGGAAGTGGGAAGAGACTATGAACTCTCAAAACCTGCCCATCTTGACACGCTTCCTCTGGCAAGGCCACAGCACCTGACAGTTCCCCAAACAGCACCACTCACTAGAGACAAAGCATTCAGATATTTGGATCCTGTGTGGGGGACATTCTCATTCAAAGCACCACAGGCAGTAATGGGCATGTGGTTGGGTCTCAGTAGTGAATGGTTTGACAACGTGTCTGAGTCTTGAGTCTTATTCCTTAAATAGGAAGAATGATACCTGTACAGCCTTCAGATTTGTTGTGAGGACTGAAGAGAATGTGTATAAAGCATTTACCACACTGCTTGGTATGTCATAGGTAATTAATGGTGATCATGGTAGTGAGCCCCAGAAATAAATAGTTGCAAATGGAATTCAAGTTGTTTTCCTTGGGGGGGTGAGATGATGTGTCCCGGAACTCTGCAGAGGTCAATCATCTGTGTCATCATTTAACTTGCTTATCGATCTTAATCCACTCACTGATGAGACCTTCAGCAGATGCTGCCCTAGAAGGTATAATTAAAATGAGAGCAAAGCAAAATGGAACAAAGCAAATGCATGAGGGGAGTAGAGCTGGGACTAGGGGAACAGGTTGGAAAAATCCGAGGTGTGCTCAGAGGGTCTCTGAGTGCAGAAGAAAGAGAAATGACCTGCAGCCTTGGAGAGGGCTGTTCTGATGAGTCATAGACTAGGTGGTGTGGTTGGGTCTGGGAAGAACCTTCAAGATGGTGAAACCCTTGTTGTGTTTGTGAAGCAAAAGGGATCACAGGAGCAGGAAACTTGCCCAGAATTCCAGTGGAAGCTGCGCTTCAGCCTTGTCGTTTTGTCAGATAGCATCATGCTCCTCAGGAAAGAAACCACGTCCACATCTCATTTGCCTGGGCTAGGCTTCATACTGCATGAGCTCCGGATCATTTCCTGTGACCCAGGACTGGCCAGTCGGCACATGCTGGGAGCCACACTGGCCCAGTGTGACCCATACCCAAGTTGCATGCACTCTTAGGAGCTAAGTTTTGTTTCTGTTTGACAATGATGCGATGCAAGCAAGTTGCGTTTTATAGTCATTTAACTTCAAGAAAGAGCCTGAGAATCAAAGTCCAGGAAGGAGAGCCAAGTCTCGAGGTTGAGCTGTGTCTAGTGACACCTTTTTAAGTCCCTATATTAAGACAGATCCGAAGAGAACACATTTGTTAGCTATTCAGCTACATGAGACAAAAATTCTATTCATTCAGCCTCGTTTGTGATGGATTTTGTTTAACCTTCAATGTGAAGACTTCTGAGACACTAGAGATATAGAAAGGAGACCCTTTTACTTGGCGTCTGTCCTGATCTTTGCTTGTTTCCTACAGGGATGGGAGCACCCAAAGCTCCAGTTCCAGGACTCCTCCCTGCTGGGGCTCTGGAGGGAATTGCAGTGATACTGACCAGGTGCAGGAGGCTTGGTGTTCACAACTTCAATGGATCCACACATGAGGCTGTTTGTTCTCAGGCATGCTTCCCCCAGCCACAAACCAGGGTGGTGGGACCTGAACCTAGAGCTGTTTCGTACAGTTTGGAGAATAATGGCCAGAGTCTTGGGTTCCAGTGAGTGAAACTATTAGGTCCATAATAATAAGGAATAGAAAGGTAGATGATTGGTAGATAGATAGATAGATGATAGATTGATATATAGATGGAAGATAGAAGATAGATGATATATTAATATGTGGATAAAAATAGATAGATGATAGATGGCTACTTAAGTGATAGAAGATAGGTAGATATAGATAGATAGATGATAGACAGATGGATGACAGATAAAAGATAGGTAGATAACAGATTGTGAGATAGATATAGGGATAGATGATAGATAAATAGATAGATAGATAGATAGATGATTGATATATAGATGGAGGATAGAAGATAGATGATATATTAATATGTGGATAAGAATAGATAGATGATATATAACTGATAGATGGCTACTTAATTGATAGAAGATAGGTAGATATAGATAGATAGATGATAGATAGATGGATGACAGATAAAAGATAGGTAGATAGATAACAGATTGTGAGATAGATATAGGGATAGATGATAGATAGATAGATGATAGATTGATATATAGATGGAAGATAGAAGATAGATGATATATTAATATGTGGATAAGAATAGATAGATGATAGATAACTGATAGATGGCTACTTAATTGATAGAAGATAGGTAGATATAGATAGATGATAGATAGATGACAGAACATAGATGGTAGATTAATATGTAGAAAAAAATAGAAAAAAATAGATGATAGATGACTGATTGATGGATAGATAAGTGATAGAAGATAGATGAGAGATATATAGAATATAGGTAGATAGGTTGATTGATGGATAGCTAGATGATGGATGGTTAGATAGATACATAGTGAGATAGAGATAGATAGATAGATAGATAGATAGATAGATAGATAGATGATAGATTGATATATAGATGGAAGATAGAAGATAGATGATATATTAATATGTGGATAAAAATAGATAGATGATAGATAACTGATAGATGGCTACTTAAGTGATAGAAGATAGGTAGATATAGATAGATGATAGACAGATGGATGACAGATAAAAGATAGGTAGATAGATAACAGACTGTGAGATAGATATAGAGAGGTGATAGATGATAGATAGATGATAGATAGATAGATAGATGATTGATATATAGATGGAAGATAGAAGATAGATGATATATTAATATGTGGATAAAAATAGATAGATAATAGATGGCTACTTAAGTGATAGAAGATAGGTAGATATAGATAGACAGATGATAGATAGATAGATGACAAAACATAGATGGTAGATTAATATGTAGAAAAAAATAGAAAAAATAGATGATAGATGATTGATTGATGGATAGATAAGTGATAGAAGATAGATAATAGATATATAGAATATAGGTAGATACATTGATTGATGGATAGCCAGATGATGGATGGTTAGATGGATAGATACATAGTGAGATAGAGATAGATAGATGATAGATACAGATGGATAATAGATAAATGATAGGTAGATAGATAATAGATTGTGAGATAGCTATAGATAGAGATAGATAGATAGATGATAGATAGACAGATGGATAGATAGATAGATAGATAGATAGATAATAGATTGTGAGATAGAGAGATGATAGAATAGATAGATGGATAGACAGATGGGTGATAGATAAATGATAGGTAGATAGATAATAGATTGTGAGATAGAGAGATGGTAGATAGATAGATAGATAGATAGATAGACAGATGAGTGATAGATAAATGATAGGTAGATAGATAATAGATTGTGAGATAGATATAGATAGATGATAGATAGAAGATAGATAGATAGATAGATAGATAGATAGATAGATAGATAGATAGATGTTAGCAAATCCTCATCAAGTTGGGTGCTTACGACATCAGCATACACCCACTGGAGAAGTCCACATGGAGTTCCTGCTGAGCTTCCCATGGCTACACTTTGCCTGCTCCTTCTCACCTGAGATGAGTTTGTGTCTCAGGAAACACAAAGTAACCTCTGTCAGAAGTGGTTTGTGCACCTTCTAGCTATCATCAAGGCACGGTGGTTTTGGTGTTTTTGCTCCTGAGCTGTTCTGCTGTCACCCCACTCCCTGTCACCGAGGGGGGGCACCCCATTCCCAGACAAGTGACCCTGGAAGACACTTTGAGACAAAGATACTTGAACTTGAAGTGCAGAAGGTGGGGGACAGGAAGCCCCACTTCCAAAGCCAGTTTCTCAGGAAGCTCAAACAACACAGACAGTCTACCAACAGAGTGTGCATTATAAGAGCTTAGGAAGAAACTGTTGGTCTCCCCCGCTCTTACTCATGACACAGCAGCACGAAGACCCTTTGTGGAGCTAGTTCTGTGCTCACGTCTGAGGTCTCACTCCTGCAGAGCCTGTCCCTCCCAACTGTCTCTCAATTTTGTAAGCATATTTGCAATGCTATGTCCTAAACCATTTAAAAATAGGTGAGTGCTGGGGGCTGGAGAGATGGCCTAGCGGTTAAGAGCGCTGACCGCTCTTGCAGAGGACCCGGGTTCGATCCCCAGCACCCACATGGCGGCTAAGAACCGTCTGTAATTCCAATTCCAGGAGAACTCCAGTTCCAGGGGAATCCGAGACCCTCTTCTGACCTCCACGGCATTGCATGACACGGGTGCGCAGACCTACATGCAAACAGTACATTCGTACACATAAATAAATAAAAAATTAAAAATTAAAAAAAAAATAGGTGAGTGCTTTCTATTTCCTTCAGTGGCAAGTTCACTGACAAAAGTGAGTCACCGCCCCTGGACACCTCGTTTGCTAGCACCCCAGGCTCTCGGTGCCCAGGAGCATCTTGCTGCTGTTGGAGGGCAGGAGTCTAATAGCAGGCATCCAAACTCCCCAGAATGCTGATTGCCTGCGTGTGTGATGGCTGTGTTCTGGATGGACAGATGTGGAAGGTAGGGAGGAGGAGAAATGAGGTATAGAGAGCTTTGCATGGGCCGGTGGACTGAGCAGGAACCAGGGCAGGACAAGTCACTCCACCAGACGGGTTTTCTGCACACTTGAAACGTTTGGGGCATAATCCTTACACTTCTTTTTCTGATTTCTTAGCTTTTGTTTTTTAAGTGTCTTACTTCGAGAATCTTCTCCCTGGGTGAGGGGAGGCAAGGCTCTGCAATGTTTACCCCACCTCGTAAGGTTGCAGTGGCGAACCAAAATTCCATCTCACCAAAGTTCACCCAAGGAAACAATGAGTGCTTGCTTACAGAGCACAGGCGAGGGGTTGTGGGGCAGAGTACGAGTGACCTCTGCACTCAGCGAGGGTCCCCCAAGGATGTGCAGATGGAGCCACTTCTTCCTGTCCTCGCCAGCCTGTATGATCAAGCTTCTCCCCAGGACCCCAATGCCACTACAGTTATGGAATTAAGAATTTCATACAACTGGGAGGAAGGGGTGGCTGAATACCCAGGGGAGGTTCCCATCGTCCACCCCACTCCTTCTTCTATGAGGGAATGTCGTATCAACAGTCAGCTAGTCCAGATGCAAGGATCCTTGGCAAGCAGACACACATAACAGTGATTCTGGAGGATAGCTCTGTACAGAGGGTCTCATGTAGCCCAGGCTATGTAGCTGAGGGTGGTCTTGAAACCCTGATCCTCCTACCTCCGCCTCCCCGTGCTAGGTTTACAGTCATGTGCCATCACGCCCTGCATCCAGAGCCCTCCTAAAGGCAGACTCGCCCCAGGTCTGTGCTGGCATGCTGCATCCTGGCCTTACCTCGGAGCAAAATGTCAGGGCTGCAGTCAGATAACTGGTAGTGTCTCAGATGTGACGGCATGAGGGAACTGGGGACGCCAGTACTGGTAAAGTTTGCCCAGTTTTCTGGATCTTCTCAAATACCTAAGGTTAATCATGGGGCATCAGGGTGACAAAGAGACAGCTCAGCAGTTCAGAGCACTGGCTGCTCTTACGGAGGACCAAGTTCAGTTCCCAGCACCCACATGGCAGCTAACAACTGTCCATAACTCCAGTTCCAGGGCATCCAATGTCCCCTTCTGACTTCTATATGCATTGAACACACGTGGTACACTTTCGTACATGTAAACAAAACACTCATACACATGAGAGAAAGAAAGAAAGAAAGGAGAAAGAAGAAGAAAGAAAGAAAAAAAGAAAGAAAGAAAGAAAGAAAGAAAGAAAGAAAGAAAGAAAGAAAGAAAGAAAGAAAGAAAGAAAGAAAGAAAGAAAGAAAGAAAGAAAGAAAGAAAGAAAGAAAGAGAAAGAATCTAACTTCCCGACTACATCTCTGCCTGTCCTAAGTGTAACTTAGACCAGCACCAGCTGACAGAACACACAAAGCTGCGAAGTATCAAGCCCTAACCGGAACCGCGACCCCGAGTTGATTACATAGAAGCAGGAATCCGCGGCTGTGTGGCTGCCATCGCTCTGGGGTTGCGCATGTGTGTTTGCATCACTGTTCAATGTTGTCAGCTATTGTGATAAAATGCCTGGCAGAGACAAGGGACGAAGGACTCCAGAGGGTTCCGTCCCTGCTCGGCACTGCTTCTCCTGGGCTTTCGGTGAGGAAGAGCATCTTGGTGCTGAGATCAAGGGATCCAGGCAGAGAGTATTGGATTCACGGCAGATAAGAAGTAGAAAACGAGGGGCTGGAGAGATGGCCTAGCAGTTAAGAGCACTGACTGCTCTTGCAGAGGACCCGGGTTCGATCCCCAGCACCCACATGGCGGCTGAGAACCGTCTTTAACTCCAGTTCCAGGGGAATCCGACGCCCTCTTCTGACCTCCGCGGTGTTTCACAACATGGGTGCACAAACCTATATGCAGACAGTACATTCATACACATAAAAAATAAATAAACTAAAATAAAATAGAAAACGATGCCGGGCATGGTGGCACACGCCTTTAATCCCAGCATCTGGGAGGCAGAGGCAGGCGGATATCTGTGAGTTCAAGGCCAGCCTGGTCTACAGAGGGAGCTCCAGGACAGCTGGAACTAAAGGGAGACCCTATCTCAAAAATACCAAAAAAAAAAAAAAAAATGTAGAAAACGAAAGGAAAGGAAGTCAGGGTCAAGTGTAACCTTCAAAAGCCACCAGAGGTCTACTTGCACCAGCGCTGTCCCACCTCCTAAACTTTCTACCCCCCTCCAAGAGTAGCAGCAGCCTTCAAACCTGGGGGGGGGTGCATATTTAAGTGATAACCCTAGTTCTCATTTCGCAATGACTCTTCTCCCTCAGAGTGATGGACAGAACCACGTTCATCCTTCAGATTGGAACAGAAGCACCTTTTTGCCCATTTGTGCCCAAATCCTCTTCTTACCTTCTTCCTAAATCTAATCCTTGTCTCTGTGGATCTTCTGAACCTTTACGAATAGATGGTGTCCCAACCCTGAATGCTGCCAGGAGCTCGGTTTCAGTCCCTTCACCCCTCTCTTGTTCATGGGACTCTGATTTTTATTTGAGGAAATCTTTCCTCCTCAGGCTCAGCCCATTTGGTCTGGGTGGAATCCATCCTACAATCTGGCTGATTGTGCATGCCTTAGAGCTGTTCAGTTTGACTGTACTTCATGATGATGATAACTGCCTTGTATGTGGGCAGGTGATACAGATGGGTTCCTGGTGGGTTCAGACTAAGGCTTGAGATGCTGTCTCATTTGGGGTCGATCAAGTGAATGAGGAGGAAGTCTGCACACATACACAGCTACAAGGCAAGCAGAGAGAGAGAGAGAGAGAGAGAGAGAGAGAGAGAGAGAGAGAGAGGAATTTTGTTTCTAGCACTTCCAAGACACCCTAACCTGTTAGCGCCTGCCTAGCAGAAGGTGCAAGTTTGAAGCTCTATCATTAACTGAGACCTTGTTTTCTTTGCTTGAGGTTGCTGTTAGTTTCCATCCGTGAGAATTTAGCCTCTGTCACTTGCAAAAGGAATTTGTTGACTTTCACGACCCTGCAAAGGCCTTGATCTGTGGCGGATTCCCAAGAAGTACTGAAGAATGAATGAAGGTCTATAGGGATGAAGAGCTGAACACCTTTCCTCAGCACCGACCTTCACCCCTTTCCTTCATCTCTTCTGCATGGTTCATTGTATACTCCCACGAGACGCAAGCCTCTCTACTGGGCTGTTCACCTCGTTCAGCCCTTCGTTCCCTGACTACCCCAGCTTTCAATAGACCTGAGAAGTTGCTAGATAGAAAGTCTGCACTAGAATGTTATATTCTCATCCCCACCCTCCTTGGTTGGTGTGTGTATGTGTATGTGTATGTGTATGTGTATGTGTGTGTGTGTGTGTGTGTGTGTGTGTGTAGATGTATGTATCTGATAGTCTTCCAGCAGAGGTGGTCATGTCAAGCAGCAGCCACATGTTGGCTATAGCTCCCAATGGGAAAAACCTCTGTGTAAACTGTCCCTGGAAGTAGCTCAGTAGGCCTCCAATATGAAATAAACCATTCTGTCTTCCAGAAAAAGTTCTCTTGGGCTAGAGATGGCTCAGTAGTTAAGAGTCCTTCCTGTTCTTATAGAGGACCTGAGTTTAGACATAGACACAGATGCATAACTAAAAAATCTTTAATAAAGAGAATTTTGTCCCTCTGATGGCCAAGTGGCTGGTGACCAAACTGCAGGATGGCACTTGGGCGGATGATGGGGACTCCCAGGAAACAGGTCCCTCTATTCACTGCCACAGGATTGGGATTCCTGTCTTTCTAGGGCAGGGCATCTGAGGAACAGACTCTTAAGGGCTCCTCAGGGGGTCAGAAGACACGTACAGGATGCCAGAGGATACTGTCACTCACAAAGTGGATGGTGGCTCTTTTTCAACTACTTTTACAGGGACGTTAGAACCGTTTGGGGGTCACTTGCCCAGTACATTCTGCAGTTAAGTCCCTGGCCAAACTTGGGTCTGAAGTCCAGGGTCTGGGTCTCCTACTATACTGTCACTTGAGGGAGGACCAGAATGAGGACAGGGATAGAGTGAAGCGATGGCCAGAACAGGAGGGGAGGAGAACAGAGGTCAACTCAGCATCGCTCAGACTAAACTGTGGGCCCCTCGTATGACCAGTTCCCCTTCTCGGCCGGGTTCTGAAGCGCACCTGAGCAAGCAGAGCCTGAAGAGTCCCTCTTCTCCCTAGGACGTGGGATTAAATCTTCCCAGCAGGGAGAACAGGGTCTCCCCCAGGAAAGGGTTCGGACAGCTCGCCCCAGACCTCCCCTTCCACGTGGAGCTCCCTTTTGACTAAGAATTAATATTTGAGCTGCTGGAAGCACAGAAATGCAAGAGATGAAGCTAGAAACTTCTAGTCCAGTCCCTGCTTTCCAGCTGTGACAGTCAGCTTCCACATCTGTGGATTCAACTCAGCACAGATTTTGAAATATCCGAAATAAAACAAAAAAACAAACAAAAACACCTGTACTGACTCATTCTGGCTTTTCTGGTCCCTTTTCCCTAAGTGACACTATGCACACAGAGTTTCAACCTAGTCCTTTTTTTTTTTTTTTTTGGTCTTTCTGAGACAGGGTCTCCCTATAGCTCCCAGCTGTCCTGGAACTCACTCTGTAGACCAGGCTGGCCTTGAACTCACAAAGATCCACCTGCCTGTGCCTCCCAAGTGCTAGGATTAAAGGCATACGCCACCACGCCCGGCCCTAGTCCATATTTTAAATAAGTCACCATGACTGAAAAATAAGAGGAGAGAGCTGGGAGTGAACCTCAGTGTCAGAGCCCTTGTCTGACATGCAGAAGGCCCCAAGTTTCATACCCAGCAGCAAAAATAAATCAAACTCAAACAAAATAAGGCCCCTAGTGAAAGGCTGTGAATAAGGCACATGGAAAGGCTGCACTTTTTCACTGAAGGAGAGACTTCAAAATACAGACTTTGTATCCTTGGGTGTGTGGGATTAGCATTCGCTGTCCTGGGCTTCCTGTCTCACTTAGTCGGCCTTGCTTGCTGTAAGCAGTGTGTTATCCTGTAGTGGCCCTTTGCAGTACATATATTTTTATTGGGTTTTTGTGCATTTCATAGATCTCAAATTTAGAGCCCTCCCCCCATCCGCTCCCGCCTTTACTCACACACCAGATTTCATGCATTCTGTCATATATGTTGAGTCTTAGCCAGTCAAGAATTTGTACCCAGATGTCTCTCAGTGCAAGTTCATCCACTGGAGTCTAGTCGGCCTATCTAGAGTCACTCCCTTAAGTTCTACTCTCTCTCATCCAGCAATAATCAGCAGCCAGTTGTTTCTTGGCTAGGGTTGGGGACTGCTGGCCATTTCCCTCGTTCTATGCTGGATTTTTATCTGTTTACGTCAGCGTGGTTCCTGAGCATGCTTTCACCGGTGCTGCGAGTTCATAGGGGCAAGTGCCCAGTGCCCTGAAAGCCTCTGTTACTTTGCATTTATGCACCAAACAAGGCTCTTACAATCTCTCTGCCTTTCCACTTCCTCTTCTGCAATGGTCCCTGAGCTTGTGGGTGGGTGAGGTTTAAATATAGGATTCCCATCCAGAGACGCCCATTCTACAGTCTCTTGTTCTCTAAAACTTAGCCAGTTGCAGCCTTCTGTGTGAAGCACAGTCTGTTGCATGAGGAAGTTTCGCTGGTGAGAGTTGAGGGAGAGATTGGTATTCTGTCTACCCGCTGTTTTGCTATGCTCCAAGAGCCTTAGGTGTAGAGGTTCCACTGTAGATCTGTCACTTAGGGCTGGGCATCTCTCAGACATACGTTCTCTGTGTGTGGACACAGTTGTAGAATTCTGCAATAGCCACCATCTGTTGCAAAAATATGCTTCTATGATGAGTGAGATATAGTGTACTTATCTGTAAATACATGGATCCATATTTAGCATACAGTAAGACATTTCATTTGTCTAGAGATAAGGTTTTCTCTAAGACCTATGTCCTCTCCAGCCATGTGTATCCCGCTATGTTTACAGGGCCACCCATGAGTCCCTCCCATTGAGAGGGCTTTGAGTCATATTAGATAGCTGTTGATTACCCCTAGATAAAAGTGCCTCTGCTGCACCAATAGAGATCATTTTCTGTGCCAGCCATTGTGACTGTTAAAGGTTTAGAACTGGGTTGGACGAATGACTGATTTTCTCCTTTAACAGCTAGTATCCTCTAGAACTATGAGAGCTAGTCTTCAGAGAGGAAGCCTCCAGGTCAGTTCCAGCTCAACTGATCCAAGTCGCATCTGAAGTATGTCCTGAGTTCAGCAGTAGGGTCTTACCGTCAAGTTCTGGTGGGTATCAAGGGGCTGCGGCAATACCCTTACTTGGGGAGTCTCTTGAACTACCTTGACCATTAACTCAAAGGGCGTGTTCTGCTGTCTGGCATTATTTCTTGTTATATAGACTTCAGGTTATAGAACACATGCACTCATGTTCAGCTATTGTGTATTTTTCAGAGGGTTTTGAGTTCATCTATATCCCTCTGGCTTTTTATGCCATCTAAGCTTTATCCTCTCTCTCTCTCTCTCTCTCTCTCTCTCTCTCTCTCTCCCTCTCTCCCTGTCTAACCTCCCTCATCTCTTCCACTTTAAGCACCCCCAATTTTCCCATTTCCCCCTTGATGATGCCTGTCTCCTATATACCCCCTCTCTTGAGTCCTTCTCCTTCACCCCATGATTTCTTGTGTGTCGTCCCTTCTCCCATCCCAGTTGAATACCCCCATCTCCCCCTTGGTAATATCTGTCTCCTACTGCTCCCCTCTCTCAGGCTCCTTCTTTCCTTTTACTTTCTTGCTTCTTCTCCAGCTTCCAGGCTCCTGTTGCTGCATCAGGATATAGACTCACATGTAAGGAATTCATGATAAGATCCGCAAATGAAGGAAAACATATGTTATTGTTTTTCTGAGTCTGTGCTACTTCACTTAGTGTAACAGTTTCTAGTTATATCCATTTACCTGCAAATTCACAATGTCATCTTTCCTTACTGCTGAGTAGAACTCCATCCTGTAAAGTACCACATTTTCATTATCCATTCCTCAGTTGAGGGATATTTAGGTTGTGTTCTATTTCTTAGCTATTGTGAAAAGAGAAGCAACAAACGTGGATGTACAGGTGTCTGTACAATAGGATATGTCCTTTGGGTGCTGTCAAGGAGTAGTGTAACTGGATTAGAGGGAAGATTCATTTTTAAGAGTTCTCCACACTGCTTCCCATGGTGGTTTCACAATTTGCATCCCCCCTCCCCCCACAAGAGCTTCCCCCCTTCTTCCACATCCTTGCCACCATTTGCTGTCTTTCGTTCTCTTTTTTTTTTATATGTAAAAGGAAGAGTTTATTTGAGCTTACGATTGACAGTTCCAGGGAATTAGAGTCCATTGTGGTGGGAGGCATGGCGGCTGGATCTGGAGCAGGAAGCCGAGGGTCACATCTCACAAAGAGCACAGGAAGCAGAGAGTGAGACTGGAGACCACGAGGCTTGTTAAACTCACTAACCCTGCCCCCAGTGACACACTTCCTCCAGCATGGCCACACACCCCAAGACCTCCAAAAACAACACCACCAACTGGAGACAAACGTCTGAAAACCTAGAGCCTCAAACGTCTGAAAACCTAGAGCCTCAAACGTCTGAAAACCTAGAGCCTATGGGTGACACTCATCCAAACCACCACATTCCACTCCCTGGCCCCCATAGGCTCCTGACCATATAAAAGGCAAAATGCATTCAGTACAACCCCAAAAGTCCCCATAGTCTCCACCAGTTTCAATGCCATTCAAAAGTCCACAGTTCAAAGTCTCTTCTGAGACTCAGGCCAATCTCTTAACTGTAAGCTCCTGTAAAATCAAAAGACAAATTACATACTCCCAATGTACAGTTCTCTTGATTTTATCCAGTCTGGCTCCGGTAAGGTGAAATCTTAAAGTGGTTTTAATCTGCATTTTTCTAATTACAAAAGATGTCAAGCATTTTTTTTATTTGTTATTTTGTATGTGTATGAGTGTACTGTCTGCATGTAGGTCTGTGTACCTGTGTCGTGCAATGCCGCAGAGGTCAGAAGAGGGTGTTGGATTCCCCTGGAACTGGAGTTAAAGAGGGTTCTTAGCCACCATGTGGGTGCTGGGGATCAAACCCAGGTCCTCTGCAAAAGCAGTCGGTGCTCTTAACCGTGGAGCCATCTCTCCAGCCCCAAGATGTCGATCATTTTTAAAGGCATTTCTTAGACATTTTTTTAAATTTTATTTTATTTATTTATGTGTATGAATGTACTGTTTTGAGTGTAGGTCTGTGCACCTGTGTCATGCAATGCCGCGGAGGTCAGAAGAGGGTCTCTCAGAATCCCCTGGAACTGGAGTTCTCCTAGAATTGGAGTTACAGACGGTTCTCAGCCGCCATGTGGGTGCTGGGGATCGAACCCGGGTCCTCTGCAAGAGTGGTTGGTGCTCTTAACCACTAGGCCATCTCTCCAGCCCTTCTTGGACATTTTTATTTCTTATTTTGAGAATGCTCTGTCCGGGACCTTAGCTCATCTTTTTATTGGATCGTTTATTTTCTTGGAAATTTTTTGTAGATCTTGGATATTAATGCTCTGCTGGGTGTGTCACTGGTGAAGATTTTTCTCCCACTCTGTGGGCTTCCTCTTCATTTCATTCATTGTTTCTTTTTCTGTACAGAAGTTTCTCAGTTTAACGAGGGCCCCACTTGTTGACCTTAATTACTATAGCTCTGTAATAGAGTTTGAGATCTGGTATGATGATCCCCCCAGCATGGCTCTTTTTGCCCAAGGTTGCTTTGGGTATCCAAGGGTCTTTCATGATTTCATATGAATTTTAGGATGTTTTTTCTAGCTCTTTGAAGAATGTTGTATTAGTCACTTTTCTGTTGCTGTGATAAAACCACCATGACCAAGGGAACTTATAAAGGGAAGAGTTTATTTAAGCTTACAATTGACAGTTCCAGGGAATTAGAGTCCATTGTGGTTGGACGCATGGTGGCTGGGCCATTGTGGTGGGATGCATGGTGGCTGGGGCTGGAGCGGAAAGCTGAAGTTCACATCTCACAATGAGCACAGGAAGTCAAGAGAGGGGGAGAGAGAGAGAGAGAGAGAGACCTGCCCCCAAATGACATACTTCCTCCAGCATGGCCAGACCTTCTAAGACCTTCCAGAACAGTGCCACCAACTGGGGACAAAATGTCTGAATACTTGAAGCCTATGGGGGACACTCTCATTCAAACCACCACAAATGTCACGGAGATTTTGATTGCTTATTGCATTGAATCTATGGATTACTTTTGGTAGAACTGTCACCAATCCATGAGCATAGTAGGTCCTTCCATTTCCTGGTGTCTTTATCTCTTTAAAGATTTAAAATTCTCATTGTAGAGATCTTTAATGTCTTTGGTTAGGTTTATTCCCAGATATTTTATATTCTTTTGAGGTTATTGTGAATGAGAGGCTTTCCACATACTCTGACTACTTATTGTTGGGATATAGAAAAGCTATATCTGCTTTTGTAAGATGATTTTGTAACCTACCACTTTACTAATGGTGAAATATTTGGGATCTCTTACATATAATAACATATCATCTCCAAATAGTGATAATTTGACCTCTTCTCTTTCAATTAGTACTTGTTTGATTTCCTTCTCTTGTCTTATTGTTCTAGCAAGAGTTTCAAGCACTATATTGAAAAGAAGTGGAAATGGTGGGTGTCCTTGTCTGGGTCCTGATATTAATGAGAATGCTTCCAGTTTTTCTCCAATTACAATGAGGTTGGCTGTGAGTCTGTTGTATATAGATGTAATTATGTTGAGGTAAGCTCCCTCCAGCCCAATTCTCTCTAGGCTTTTTAACATGAATGCATGTTGGATTTTTGTCAAAGGTCTTTTTTGTATCTATTAAGATGACTATGTGATCTTTGTCTTTATATCCATTTATATGATTTATTATATTTATCAACTTACATATTCTGAACCATCTATACATCTCTGGAATAAAGCTGACTTGTTCGTGGTGGATGATCATTTTGATGCATGTAGTTTGTAAGTACTCTGTTCAGAATCTCTGCATCTATGTTCATTAAGGATATGGGCCCATAGTTTTCTTTTTTCTTGTGTTTTTACCTAGTTTTGCTAGGAGTTTGGGAGTTCTCCCTCTGTTCTATCTTTTTGAATAGTTTAAGAGGTATTGGTTGTAGATCATTCATTGAATGTCTGGTAGAATTCTGCTGTGAATCCATCTGGGCCTAGGCTTTTTTAGTCGGGAGGTTTTGTATTGATGTTCTAATTTCTGTTTACACTATTAATCTTTTCTCGGTTCAACTTCAGTGGTTTCCATGAATTTAGAAGTATATCCATTTCTTTTAGGTTTTCAAATTTAGTAGAGTATAGGTTTTTAACATAGGTTTTTAAATTCCCTTATAATGTTGGTTTTTGGTTGTTGTTTTTTCATTTGGTGTCTGTTGTGATATTTCCTCTTTCATGTCTAATTTTGTTAACTTGGACTTGCTCTTTCTTTACTTTGGTTAATTGGGTTGAGGGTCTGTCATATTTAACTTTTCAAAGAACCAGCTCTTAGATTCATTGATTCTGTGTGTTGTTTTCTCTGTTTATATGTCATTAATTCCCTCTCTGATTTTTGTTTTCTTCCTACCTACTAGATTTGGGTTCTTTTTTGTCTTGCTTTTCCAGAGACTTGAGTTGTACTGGTTAGTCATTTATATGTGCTTTCTCTGATTTTTTAATGCAAGCACTTAGAGCTATAAACTTCCCTCTAAGGACTACTTTTGAGATGTCCCAGAGGTCTTGTGCTATCATTTTCATTTAGTTCCAGGAATACATTTCTTTCTTTCTTAATTTTTTCTTTCACCCATTCCTTACTCAGGAGTCCATTGTTTAATCTCCATGAATTTATGTAGTAACTAGAGCTTCTTTTGTTGTTGTTTATAAGCTTTATTGCATTGTGGTGTGATAGACTGAATGGAATTACTTCAATATTTTCTTGTTTGTTTTGTGCCCCAGTATGTGATCAATTTTAGAGAAACTTGCTTGTGCTGCTGAGTATAAAGTGTATTCTTTGGTACTTGGGTGAAATATTTGGTAGCTGTCTATTAGGTCCATTTGATGTAATGTCTCATTTAATTGAAATGTTTCTCTGTTTATTCTTGTCCAGATGACCTGTCTGTTGGAGACAGTGGAGTACTGATGTCACCTACTGAGCTGCGGTTTTATAGTTATGGAGTATTATTCCTTTTTTATTTTTTATTTTTTGTCTTTATAAGACAGGGTCTCCCTGTAGCTCCAGCTGGCCTGGAACTCACTATGTAGAGCAGGCTGGCTTTGAACCCATAGAGAGCCACGTGCCTCTGCCTCCCAAGTGCTGGGATTACAGGCATGCACTACTACGCCCGGCTCATGGAGTACTATCTTTATGAAACTTGCTATACCAGAGTTTGGTGTGTGTATCTTCATGATTGTAATATCTTCTTGGTCCGTTGTTCCTCTGATCAGAATGAAGTGACCCTGTTTAATTCTTCTGTTTAGCTTTAATTTGAAGTCTATTTTATTGGATATTAGAATTGCAACACCTACTTTCTTAGTGCCATTTGCTTGGCATATTTTTGTCTAGCCTTTCACCCTCAGGTAGTGCCTATATTTTGTGGTGAAATGAGTTTCTTGAAGACAAAAAGGGATAGATTTTATTTATTTAATTGTTTGCTTTTATTTTTTCAGTCTTTTCGAGACAGGGTCTCCCTGTAGCCCCAGCTGTCCTGGAACTCACTCTGTAGACCAGGCTGGCCTTGAACTCACAAAGATCCGCCTGCCTCTGCCTCCCAAGTGTTANTCCCTGACACTATCTGCTCTGCCCTCCCTGTATACCCGTGGTCACCCCCCATCTGCTTGACACTCCCTACTCGCCCTCCCTGTATAGCCATTCTTAATACCCATCTCCTTGACACTCCCTGCTCTGCCCACCCTGTATAGCGGTGGTGACCAACTATCTCCTTGACACTCCCTTCTCTGCCCTACCTGGATAGCCATGGTCACCACCCAGCTTGTTGACACTCCCTCCTCTGCACTCCCTGTGTACCCGTGGTCACCACCCATCTCCTTGACACTCCCTGCTCTGCCCTACCTGTATAGCCATGGTCACCACACATCTACCTGACACTCTCTGCTCTGCCCTCCCTGCATAGCAGTGGTCACCACCCATCTCCCTGACACTCCCTGCTCTGCCCTCCCTGTATAGCAGTGGTCACCACCCATCTCCTTGACACTGCCTGTTCTGCCCTCCCTTATAGCTGTGGTCATCACACATCTATTAGACACTCCATGCTCTGCCCTCCCTGTATAGCAGTGGACACCAAACATCTCCTTGTCACTCCAGGCTCTGCCCTCCCTGTATAGCCAAGGTCATCATCCATCTCTTTGACACTCCCTGCTCTGCCCTACCTGTATAGCTGTGGTTACCACCCATCTCCTTGACACTCCCTGCTCTGCCGTCCCTGTATAGCAGTGTTCACCACCCATCTCCTTGACACTCCCTGCTCTGCCCTCCCTGTATAGCTGTGGTCACCAACCATCTCCTTGACACTCCCTGATCTGCCCTCACTGGATAGCCCTGGTCACCAGCCATCTCTTTGACACTCCAGGCTCTGTTATCCCTGGAGAGCTATGGTCACCACCCATCTCCTTGACACTCCCTGCTCTGCCCTCCCTGTATAGCCTTGGTCACCACCCATCTCCTTGACAGTACCTGCTCTTCCCAAGCTGTATAGCCCTGGTCACCACCCATCACCTTGACACTCCCTGCTCTGCCCTCCCTGTATAATCTCCTTCACAGTACCTGCTCTGCCCACGCTGTATAGCCCTGGTCACCACCCATCTCCTTGACACTCCCTGCTCTGCCTTCCAGGTAGAGCTCAGGTCACCACCCATGTCCTTGACACTCCCTGCTCTGCCCTCCCTATACAGCCTTGGTCACCACCCATCTCCTTGACACTCCCTGCACTGCCCTCCCTGTATAGCAGTCGTCACAGACCATCACCTTGACACTGCCTGCTCTGCCCACCAATATAGTAGTGGTAAACAGCCATCTGCTTGACACTCCCTGCTTTGCCCTCCCTATATAGCCGTGGTCAACACACATCTCCTTGACACTCCCTGCTCTGCCCTCCCTGTATAGCAGTGGTGACCACACATCTCCTTGACACTGCCTGCTCTGCCCTCCATTATAGCAGTGGTCACCACCTATCTCTTTGACACTCCCTGCTCAGCCCTCCCTGTATAGTTGTGGTCACCACCTATCTCCTTGACACTACCTGATTTGCCCTACCTGGATAACTGTGGTAAAGAGCCATCTCTTTGACACTCCAGGCTCTGCTATCCCTGGAAAGCCGTGGTCACCATGCATCTCCTTGTCTCTCCCTGCTCTGCCCTCCCTGTATAGCTGTAGTCACCAGCCATCTCCTTGACACTCCCTGCTCTGCCCTCCATGTATACCAGTGGTCACCACCCATCTCCTTGACACTACCTGCTCTGCCCTCCCTGTATAGCAGTGGTCACCACCCATCTCCTTGACACTCCCTGCTCTGCCCTCCCTGTATACCGGTGGTCACCACCCATCTCACTGACACTGCCTGCTCTACCCTCCCTGTATAGCCATGTCACCACCCATCCCCTTGACACTCCCTGCTCTGCCCTCCCTGTATATCCGTGGTCACCACACATTTCCTTGACACTCCCTGCTCTGCCATCCCTGTATAGCAGTGGTCACCACCTATCTCCTTGACAATGCCTGTTCTGCCCTCCCTGTATAGCAGTGGTCACCACACATCTCCTTGACACTCCCTGCTGTGCCTTCCCTGTATAGCAGTGGTCACAATCCATCTCCCTGACACTACCTGCTCTGCACACCCTGTATAGCAGTGGTCACCATCCATCTCCCTGACACTACCTGCTCTGCCCTCCCTGTATACCCGTGGTCACCCCCCATCTCCTTGACACTCCCTGCTCTGCCCTCCCTGTATAGCCGTGCTTACCACCCATCTCCTTGACACTCCCTGCTCTGCCCTCCCTGAATAGCTGTGGTCACCACCCATCTACTTGACACTTCCTGCTCTGCTCTCCCTGTACAGCAGTGGTCACCACCCATCTCCTTGACACTGCCTGCTCTGCCCTCCTTTATAGCAGTGGTCACCTCCTATGTCTTTGGTACTCCCTGCTCAGCCCTTCCTGTATAGCTGGGGTCACCACCTATCTCCTTGACACTCCCTGCTCTGCCCTCCCTGTATACCCGTGGTCATCACCCATCTCCTTGACACTCCCTGCTCTGCCCTACCTGTATAGCCGTGGTCACCACCCATCTCCTTGACACTCCCTGCTCTGCATTCCCTGTATACCCGTAGTCACAATCCATCTCCCTGACACTACCTGCTCTGCCCTCCCTGTAGAGCAGTGGTCACCATCCATCTCCATGACACTACCTGCTCTGCCCTCCCTGTATACCTGTGGATACCCCCCATCTCCTTGACATTCCATGCTCTGCCCTCCCTGTATAGCCGTGCTTACCACCCATCTCCTTGACACTCCCTGCTCTGCCCTCCCTGCATAGATGTGGTCACCAACCATCTCCTTGACACTCCCTTCTCTGCCCTCCCTGGATAGCCGTGGTCACCACCCAGCCACTTGACACTCCCTCCTCCACCCTCCCTGTATAGCAGTGGTCACCACCCATCTCCTTGACACTGCCTGCTCTGTCCTCCCTTATAGCAGGGGTCATCACACATCTATAAGACACTCCATGCTCTGCCCTCCTTGTATATCCGTGGTCACCACCCATCTCCTTGACACTCCCTGCTCTGCCCTCCCTGTATAGCTGTGGTCACCACACATCTACCTGACACTCCCTGCTCTGCCCTCCCTGCATAGCAGTGGTCACCACCCATCTCCTTGACACTCCCTGCTCTGCCCTCCCTGTATAGCAGTGGTCACCACCCATCTCCTTGACACTGCCTGCTCTGCCCTCCCTTATAGCTGTGGTCATCACACATCTATTAGACACTCCATGCTCTGCCCTCCCTGTATAGCTGCGGTCACCACCCATCTCCTTGACACTCCCTGCTCTGCCTTACTGGTAAATCTGTGGTCACCACCCATCTCCTTGACACTCCCTGCTCTGCCCTTCCTGTATAGCAGGGGTCACCATCCATCTCCTTGACACTCCAGGCTCTGCCCTCCCTGTATAGCAGTGTTCTCCACATATCTGTTTGACACTCCCTGCTCTGCCCTCCCTGTATAGCCGTGGTCAAAACCCATCTCCTTGACAATCCCTGCTCTGTCCTTGCTGTATAGCTCTGGTCACCACCCATCTCCTTGACACTCCCTGCTCTGCCCTCCCTGTATAGCTGTGGTCATGACCTATCTCTTTGACACTCCCTGCTCAGCCCTCCCTGTATAGCTGTGGTCACCACCTATCTACTTGACACTCCCTACTCTGCCTTCCCTGTATAGCCATGGTCAACACCCATCTCCATGACACTGCCTGCTCTGCCCTCCCTGTATATAAGTGGTCACCACCCATCTCCTTGACACTCCAGGCTCTGCCCTCCCTGTATAGTGGTCGTCAACAACCATCTCCTTGATACTCCCTGCTCTTCTCACCCTGTATAGCCTTGGTCACCACCCATCTCCTTTACACTCCCTGTGCTGCCCTCCCTGTATAGCAGTGGTCACCAACCATCTCCTTGACACTCCCTGCTCTGCCATCCGTGTACAGCAGTGGTCACCACCTATCTCCTTGACAATGTCTGTTCTGCCCTCCCTGTATAGCCGTACTTACCACCCATTTCCTTGACACTCCCTGCTCTGCCCTCCATGTATAGCTGCGGTCACCAAACATCTCCTTGACATTCCCTTCTCTGCCCTCCCTGGATAGCCGTGGTCACCACCCATCTCCTTGACACTGCCTGCTCCGCCCTCCCTTATAGCAGTGGTCATCACACATCTATTAGACACTCCCTGCTCTGCCCTCCCTCTATACCCGTGGTAACCACCCATCTCCTAGTCACTCCCGGCTCTGCCCTCCCTGTATAGCCATGGTCACCACCCATCTCCTTGATAATCCCTGCTCTGCCCTCGCTGTATAGCTGCGGTCACCACCCATCTCCTTCACACTCCCTGCTCTGCCCTCGCTGTATAACGGTGGTCACTGTCCATCTCATTGACACTCCCTGCTCTGCCCTCCCTGTATAGCGGTGGTCACCAAGCATCTCCTTGACACTCCCTGATATGACCTCCCTGCATAGCCATGGTCACCAGCCATCTCTTTGACACTCTAGGCTCTGTTATCCCTGGAGATCCGTGGTCACCACCCATCTCCTTGTCACTTCCTGGTCTGCCCTCCCTGTATAGCCTTGGTCACCACCCATCTCCTTGAACTACCTGCTCTGCCCATGTTGTATAGCCCTGGTCACCACCCATCTCTTTCACACTCCCTGCTCTACCCTCCCTGTATAGCCGTGGTCACCACTCATCTCCTTGAAACTCCAGGTCTGCCCACCCTGTATAGCCGTGGGCACCATCCATCTCCTTGACACTCCCACCTCTGCCTTCCCGGTATAGCTGTGGTCACCACCCATGTCCTTGACACTCCTTGCTCTGCCCTCCCTGGATAGCCATGGCAGCACCCATCACCGTGACACTCCCTACACTGCCCTCCCTGTATAGCTGTGGTCAACACCCATCTCCTTGACACTCCCTGCTCTGCCCGCCCTGTATAGCAGTGGTGACCACCCATCACCTTGACACTGCCTGCTCTGACCGTCATTATAACTGTGGTCACCACCCATCTCTTTGACACTCCTTGCTCTACCCTCCCTGTATAGCGATGTCACCAAACATCTCCTTGACACTCCCTGCTCTGCCCTCCCTTTATACACATGGTCACCACCCATCTCCTTGAGACTCCCTGCTCTGCCCTCCCTGTATAGGATTGGTCACCAAACATCTCCTTGACACTCCCTGCTCTGCCCGCCCTGTATAGCAGCGGTAACCACCCATCTCCTTGACACTCCCTGCTCTGCCTTCCCTGTATTGCAGTGGTCACCATCCATCTCCCTGACGGTAACTGCTCTGCCCTCCCTGTATAGCAGTAGTCACCATACATCTCCCTGACACTACCTGCTCTGCCCTCCCTGTATACCCGTGGTCAACCCCATCTCCTTGACAATCCCTGCTCTGCCCTCCCTGTATAGCCGTACTTACCACCCATCTCCTTGACACTCCCTCCTCTGCCCTCCCTGTATAGCTGTGGTTAACACCCACCTCCTTCACACTCCCTGCTCTGCCCTTCCTGTATAGCAGGGGTCACCACACATCTCCTTGACACTCCAGGCTCTGGCCTCCCTGGATAGCCAGGGGTCACCACACATCTCCTTGACACTCCCTGCTCTGCCCTCCCTGTATAGGATTGGTCACCAAACATCTCCTTGACACTCCCTGCTCTGCCCTCCCTGTATAGCCGTACTTACCACTCATCTCCTTGACGCTACCTTCTCTGCCCTCCCTGGATAGCCGTGGTCACCACCCAGCTCCTTTGCACTCCCTCCTCTGCCCTCCCTGTATAGCAGTGTTCACCACCCATCTCGTTGACACTACCTGCTCTGCCCATGCTGTATAGCCCTGGTCACCACCCATCTCCTTGACACTCCCTGCTCTGCCCTACCAGTATAGCCGTGGTCTCCACCCATCTCCAGGACCGTCCTTGCTCAGCCCTCCCTGAACAGCCGTGGTCACCACACATCTCTTTGACACTCTGTGCTCTGCCCTTGCTGTATATCAGTGGTCTCCACACATCTTCTTGACACTCGAGGCTCCACCCTTCCTGTATAGCGGTGGTCATCATCCATCTCTTTGACACTCTCTGCTCTGCCCTCCCTGTATAGCTGTGGTCACCACCCATCTCCTTGACACTCCCTGCTCTGCCCACCCTGTATAGCAGTGTTCACCACACATCTACTTGACACTCCCTGCTCTGCCCTCCTTGTATAGCTGTTATCACCAACCATCTCCTTGACACTCCCTGATCTGCCCTCCCTGGATAGCCGTGGTCACCAGCCATCTCTTTGACACTCCAGGCTCTGTTATCCCTGCAGAGCTGTGGTCACCACCCATATCCTTGACAGTACCTGCTCTGCCCAGGCTGTATAGCCCTGGTCACCACCCATCTCCTTGACACTCCCTGCACTGCCCTACCAGTATAGCCATGGCCTCCACCCATCTCCTGGACAGTCCTTGCTCAGCCTTCCCTGTACAGCCGTGGTCACCACACATCTCCTTGACACTCCCTGCTCTGCCCTTCCTGTATAGCAGGGGTCATCAGAGATGTCCTTGACTCTCTAGGCTCTGCCCACCCTGTAGAGCCATGGTCATCACACATCTCTTTGACACTCACTGCTCTGCCCTCCGAGTATAGCCGTGGTTACCACCCATCTCCTTGAGAATCATTGCTCTGCCCTTCCTGTATAGCAGTGTTCACCACAAATCAACTTGACACTCCCTGCTCTGCCCTCCTTGTATAGCTGTGGTCAACACAGATCTCCTTGACACAACCTGCTCTGCAATCCCTGTATAGCAGTGGTCACCACCCATCTCCCTGACACTCCCGGCTCTGCCCTCCCTGTATACCTGTTGTCACCACCCATCTCCTTGACACACCCTGCTCTGCCCTCCCTTATAGCAGTGGTCATCACACATCTATTAGACTCTCCCTGTTCTGCCCACCCTGTATATCCTTGGTCACCACCCATCTCCTTGACAGTACCTGCTCTGCCCACGCTGTATAGCATTGGTCACCACCCATCACTTGACACTCCCTGCTCTGCCCTCCCTGGATAGCCGTGGTAAAGAGCCATCTCTTTGACACTCCAGGCTCCACTATCCCTGCTTAGCAGAGGTCACCACCCATCTCCTTGAGAGTCCTTGCTCTGCCATCCATGTATAGCTGTAGTCACCACCCATCTCCTTGACACTCCCTGCTGTGCCCTCCCTGTATATCCGTGGTCAGGACCCATCTCCTTGACACTCCCTGCTCTGCCCTCCCTGTATAGCAGTGGTCACCACTCATCTCATTGAAACTCCAGGCTCGCCCCTCCCCCCGTATAGCCTTGGTCACCAACCATCTACTTGACACTCCCTGCTCTGCCCTCCCTGTACAGCTGTAGTCACCACCCATCTCCTTGACACTCCCTGCTCTGCCCTCCCTGTACAGCAGTGCTGACCACCCATCTCCATGACACTGCCTGCTCTGCCTTCCCTGTATATCTGTGGTCACCACCCATCTCCTTGACACTCCAGGCTCTGCCCTCCCTGTATAGCCGTGGTCACCCCCCATCTCCTTGACACTCCCTGCTCTGCCCTCCCTGTATAGCCCTGCTTACCACCCATCTTCTTG
The DNA here is from genome assembly GCA_009823505.1 of Rhizomys pruinosus. Taxonomy (NCBI): domain Eukaryota; kingdom Metazoa; phylum Chordata; class Mammalia; order Rodentia; family Spalacidae; genus Rhizomys; species Rhizomys pruinosus. Next base: position 944,194 of record VZQC01008534.1, on the reverse strand, counting down.
AAACTCCCTGCTCTGCCCTCCCTGTATAGCCGTGGTCAGCCCCCATCTCTGAAACTCCCAGCTCTGCCCTGCCTGTATAGCGGTGGTCACCAACCATCTCCTTGACACTCCCTTCTCTGCCCTCCCTGGATAGCCGTGGTCACCACCCATCTCCTTGACAATCCCTGTTCTGCCCTCGCTGTATAGCTGAGGTCACCACCCATCTCCTTGACACTCCCTGCTCTGCCCTACCTGTATAGCCTTGCTTACCACCCATCTTCTTGAAACTCCCTGCTCTGCCCTCCCTGTATAGCCGTGGTCAGCCCCCATCTCTTTGAAACTCCCAGCTCTGCCCTCCCTGTATATCGGTGGTCACCAACCATCTCCTTGACACTCCCTTCTCTGCCCTCCCTGTACAGCCGTGGTCACCACCCATCTCCTTGACACTCCCTGCTCTTCCCTCCCTGTATAGCAGTGGTCACCACCCATCTCCTTGACACTCCCTGCTCTGGCATCCCTGTATAGCAGTGGTCACCAACTATCTCCTGACAATACCTGTTCTGCCCTCCCTGAATAGCAGTTGTCACCACCCATCTCCTTGACAATCCCTGCTCTGCCTCCCCTGTATAGCAGTGGTCACCCTCCATCTCCCTGACACTATGTGCTCTGCCCACCTTGTATAGCAGTGGTCAACACCCATCTCTTTGACACTCCCTGCTCTGCCTTCCTGGCATAGCTGTGGTCACCACCCATCTCCTTGACAGTCCCTGTTCTGCCCTCCCTGTATAGCCTTGCTTACCACCCAATACCTTGTCACTCCCTGCTCTGCCCTCCCTGTATAGCGGTGGTCACCAACCAACTCCTTGACACTCCCTTCTCTGCCCTCCCTGGATAGCTTTGGTCACCACCCACCTCCTTGACACTCCCTCCTCTGCCCTCCCTGTATAGCAGTGGTCACCACCTATCTCCTTGACACTCCAGGCTCTGCCCTCGCTGTGTAGCCGTGGTCAACACCCATCTCCTTGACACTCCCTCCTCTACCCTCCCTGTATAGCAGTGGTCACCACCCATCTCCTTGATATTCCCTGCTCTGCCCTCCCTGTATAGTAGTGGTCACACCCATCTTCTTGACACTCCCTGCTCTGACCTCCCTGTATAGCAGTGGTCACCAACTATCTCCTTGACAATGCCTGTTCTGGCCCCCGTGAATAGCAGTTGTTACCACCCATCTCCTTGACACTCCCTGCTCTGCCTCCCCTGTATAGCACTGTTCACCCTCCATCCTCCTGACACTATGTGCTCTGCCCTTCTTTTATAGCAGTGGTCACCACCCATCTCCTTGACACTGCCTGCTCTGCCCACCATTATATCAGTGGTCACCACCCATCTCCTTGACACTCCCTGCTCTGCCCCCCCTGTAAATCCATGCTCACCACCCATCTCCATGACACTGCCTGCTCTGCCTTCCCTGTACATCCATGGTCACCACCCATCTCCTTGACACTCCAGGCTCTGCACTCCCTGTATAGCCATGGTCAACACCCATTTCATTGACACTCCCTGCTCTGCCCTTCCAGTATAGTAGTGACCACCACCCATCTCCTTGACACTCCCTGCTCTGCCCTCCTTGTATAGCAATGGTGACCACCCATCTCCTTGACACTGCCTGCTCTGCCCTCCCTTATAGAAGTGGTCATCACACGTCTATTAGACACTCCCTGCTCTGCCCTTCCTGTATAGCAGTGTTCACTACCCATCTCCCTGACACTCCCTGCTCTGCCCTCCCTGTATAGCAGTGTTCACTACCCATCTCCTTCACACTCCCTGCTCTGCCCTTCCTGTACAGCCGTGGTCATCACCCATCTCCTTGACACTCCCTGCTCTGCCTTCCTGGTATAGCTGTGGTCACCACCCATCTCCTTGACACTCCCTGCCCTGCCCTCCCTTTATAGCAGTGTTCACAAACCATCTCCTTGACACTCCCTGCTCTGCCCTCCCTGTATAGCTGTGGTCACCACACATCTCCTTGACACTCCAGGCTCTCCCCTCCCTGTATAGCTGTGGGCACCAGCCATCTCTTTGACACTCCATGCTCTGCTACACCTGGATAGCCGTTGTCACCACTCATCTCCTTGACACTCCCTGCTCTGTCCTCCCTGTATAGCAGTGGTGAACACCTATCTCCTTCACACTGCCTGCTCTGCCCTCCATTATAGTAGTGGTCACCAACTATCTCTTTGGGACTCCATGCTCAGCCCTCCCTGTATAGCTGTGGTCACCACCTATCTCCTTGACACTCCCTGATCTGCTCTCCCTGGATAGCCGTGCTAACGAGCCATCTCTTTGACACTCCAGGCTCTGCAATCCCTGGAGAGCCGTGGTCACCACCCATATCCTTGACACTCCCTGCTCTGACCTCCCTGTATAGTTGTAGTCACCACCCATCTCAATGACACTCCCTACTCTGCCTTCCCTGTATACCCGTGGTCACGACCCATCTCCTTGACACTCCCTGTTCTACCCTCCCTGTATAGCCATGTCACCACCATTCTCCTTGACACTCCCTGCTCTGCCATACCTGTATACCCAGTGGTCACCACCCATCTCCTTGACACTCCCTTCTCTGCCCTCCCTGTATAGCAGTGTTCAACACACATCTCCTTGACACTCCCTGCTCTGCCCTCCCTGTATAGCTGTTATCACCAACCATCTCCTTGACACTCCCTGATCTGCCCTCCCTGGATAGCCGTGGTCACCAGCCATCTCTTTGACACTCCAGGCTCTGTTATCCCTGCAGAGCTGTGGTCACCACCCATATCCTTGACAGTACCTGCTCTGCCCAGGCTGTATAGCCCTGGTCACCACCCATCTCCTTGACACTCCCTGCACTGCCCTACCAGTATAGCCATGGCCTCCACCCATCTCCTGGACAGTCCTTGCTCAGCCTTCCCTGTACAGCCGTGGTCACCACACATCTCCTTGACACTCCCTGCTCTGCCCTTCCTGTATAGCAGGGGTCATCAGAGATGTCCTTGACTCTCTAGGCTCTGCCCACCCTGTAGAGCCATGGTCATCACACATCTCTTTGACACTCACTGCTCTGCCCTCCGAGTATAGCCGTGGTTACCACCCATCTCCTTGAGACTCATTGCTCTGCCCTTCCTGTATAGCAGTGTTCACCACAAATCAACTTGACACTCCCTGCTCTGCCCTCCTTGTATAGCTGTGGTCAACACAGATCTCCTTGACACAACCTGCTCTGCAATCCCTGTATAGCAGTGGTCACCACCCATCTCCTTGACACTCCCTGCTCTGCCCTCCCTGTATAGCCGTTGTCACCACCCATCTCCTTGACACTCCCTGCTCTGCCCTCCCTGTATAGCCCTGGTCACCACCCATCTCCTTGACACGCCCTGCCTGCCTCCCTGGATAGCCGTGGTCACCACCCATCTCCTTGACCCTCGCTGTTCTCCCCTGTCTGTATAGGCGTGGTCACCACCCATCACCTTGACACTCCCTGCTCTGCCCTCCCTGTATACCCATGGTCACGAACCACCTCCATGACTCTCCATGCTCTGCCCTCCCTGTATACACGTGGTCACCACCCATCTCTCTGACACTGCCTGCTCTGCACTCCCTTAAAGCAGTGGTCATCACACATCTATTAGACACTCCCTGCTCTGCTATACCTGTATAGCCGTGGTCACCACCCATCTCCTTGACACTCCCTGCTCTACCCTCCCTGTATAGCAGTGGTCACCACCCATCTCCTTGACACTCCCTGCTCTGGCCTACCAGTATAGCCATGGTCCCCACCCATCTCCTTGACACTCCCTGCTCTGCCCTCCATGTATAGCAGTGGTCACCAACCATCTCCTTGACACTCCCTTCTCTGCCCTCCCTGGATAGCCTTGGTCAGCACCCAGCTCCTTGAAACTGCCTCCTCTGCCCTCGCTGTATATCCGTGGTCAGCACCCATCTCCTTGATATTCCCTGCACTACCCTCCCTGTATATCCATGTCACCACCGATCTCCTTGACACTCCCTGCTCTGCCCTCCCTGTATAGCAGTGGTCAACACCCATCTCCTTGACACTCCCTGCTCTGTCTTGCCTCTATAGACATGGTCACCACAATCTCCTTGAAACTCCCTTCTCTGCCCTCCCTGTATATCCTTGGTCACCACCCATCTCTTTGACACTCCCTGCTCTGCCCTCCCTGTATAGCAGTGGTCACCAACCATCTCCTTGACACTCCCTTCTCTGCCCTCCCTGTATAGCCATGGTCACCACCCATGTCCTTGACACTCCTTGCTCTGAACTCCCTGTATGGCCTTGGTCACCAACAATCTCCTTGTCACTCCCTGCTCTGCCCTTCCTGGTTAGCCTTGGTCACCACCCATCACCTTGACACTCCCTGCACTGCCTTCCCTGTACAGCAGTCGTCACCACCCATCTCCTTGACACTGCCTGCTCTGCCCACCCTTATAGCAGTGGTCACCACCCATCTCCTTGACACTCCTTGCTCTGCCCTCCCCGCAAAGCAGTGGTCACCATCCATCACCTTCACACTCCCTGCACTGCCCTCCCTGTATAGCAGTTGTCACCATCCATCTCCTTGACACTCCCTGCTCTGCCCTCCCTGTATAGCTGTGGTCACCACCCATCTCCTTGACACTCCCTGCTCTGCCCTCCCTGTATAGCCGTGGTCACCACCCATCTCCTTGACACTCCCTGCTCTGCCCTCCCTGTATAGCCATGGTCACCACCCATCTCCTTGACACTCCCTGCTCTGCCCTCCCTGTATATCCATGGTCACCACCCATCTACTTTATCCTCCCTGCTCTGCCCTCCCTGTCTATTCCTGGTCACCACCCATCTACTTTATCCTCCCTGCTCTGCCCTCCCTGTCTATTCCTGGTCACCACCCATCACCTTGACACTCCCTGCTGCCTTCCTAGCATAGCTGTAGTCACCAACCATGTCCTTGACACTCCCTGCTCTGCCCTCCCGGTATAGCAGTGGTCACCAACCATCCAATTGACACTCCATTCTCTGCCCTCCCTGGATAGCCGTGGTCACCACCCATCTCCTTGACACTCCCTGCTCTGACTTCCCTGTATAGCAGTGGTCACCATCCATCTCCCTGACACTACCTGCTGTACCCTCCCTGTATAGCAGCGGTCACCACCCATCTCCTTGACACTCCCTGCTGCCTTCCTGGCATAGCTGTAGTCGCCACCCATGTCCTTGACACTCCCTGCTCTGTCCTCCCTGTATAGCCTTGGTCACCACCCATCTCCTTGGCACTACCTGCTCTACACTCCCTGTATAGCCATGTCACCACCCATCACCTTGACACTCCCTGCTCTGCCCTCCCTGTATAGCCGTGGTCACCACCCATCTCCTTGACTCTCCCTGCTCTGCCCTCCCTGTATAGCAGTGGTCACCATCCATCTCCCTGACACTACCTGCTGTGCCCTCCCTGTATAGCCATGGTCACCACCCATCTCCTGACACTCCCTGCTCTGCTCTCCCTGTATAACAGTGGTCACCATCCATCTCCCTGACACTACCTGCTGTGCCCTCCCTGTATAGCAGCTGTCACCACCCATCACCTTGACACTCCCTGCTGCCTTCCTAGCATAGCTGTAGTCACCAACCATGTCCTTGACACTCCCTGCTCTGCCCTCCCTGTACAGCCGTGATCACCACACATCTCCTTGACACTCCCTGCTCTGCCATTCCTGTATAGCAGTGGTCACCACACATCTCCTTGACACTCCAGGCTCTGCCCTCCCTGTATAGCCGTGGTCATCATGCATCTCTTTGACACTCCCTGCTGTGCCCTCCCTGTATAGCTGTGGTCACCACCCATCTCCTTGACACTCCCTTTTCTGTCCTCCCTGTATAGCAGTGTTCACCACACATTGCCTTGACACTCCCTGCTCTGCCCTCCCTGCATAGCCGTGGTCACCAACCATCTCCTTGACACTCCCTGATCCGCCCTCCCTGGA
>VZQC01008534.1:859416-937773 GCA_009823505.1 Rhizomys pruinosus | reverse complement strand
CTCCCTGCTCTGCCCTCCCTGTATTGCTGTGGTTACCACCCATCTCCTTGACACTCCCTGCTCTGCCCTCCCTGTATACCCGTGGTCACCATCCATCTCCTTGAATCTCCCTGCTCTGCCCTCCCTGTATTGCTGTGGTTACCACCCATCTCCTTGACACTCCCTGCTCTGCCCTCCCTGTATACCCGTGGTCACCATCCATCTCCTTGAATCTCCCTGCTCTGCCCTCCCTGTATATTCGTGGTCACCACACATTTCCTTGACACTCCCTGCTCTGCCATCCCTGTATAGCAGTGGTCACCACCCATCTCCCTGACAATGCCTGTTCTGCCCTCCCTGTATAGCAGTGGATACCAAACATCTCCTTGACACTCTAGGCTCTGCCCTCCCTGTAGAGCCGAGGTCATCATCCATCTCTTTGACACTCCCTGCTCTGCCCTCCCTGTAGAGCAGTGGTCACCACCCATCTCCTTGAAACTCCCTGCTCTGCCTTACTAGTATAGCTGTGGTCACCACCCATCTCCTTTACACTCCCTTTTCTGCCCACCCTGTATAGCAGTGGTCATCACCCATCTCCCTGACACTCCCTGCTCTGCCCTCCCTCTATAGCCTTGGTCACCAACCATCTCCTTGACACCCCCAGCTTTGTCCTCCGTGGATAGGCGTGGTCACCACTCATCTCCTTGACACTCCCTGCTCTGACCTCCCTGTATAGCCCTGGTCACCACCCATCTCCTTGACACTCCCTGCTTTGACCTCCCTGTATTGCCCTGGTCATCACCCATCTCCTTGACACTCCCTGCTCTGCATTCCCTATATAGCAGTGGTGACCACCCATCTCCTTGAGACTGGCTTCTCTGCCCTCCCTTATAGCAGTGGTCACCACCTATTTCTTTGACACTCCCTGCTCAGCCCTCCCTGTATAGCTGTGGTAACCACCTATCTCCTTGACACTCCCTGCTCTGCCCTCCCTGTATAGCCATGGTCACCACCCATCTACTTGACACTCCAGGCTCTGCCCTCTCTGTATAGGGGTGGTCACCACCCATCTCCTTGACACTCCCTGCTCTGCCATCCATGTATAGCAGTGGTCAACACCTTTCTTCTTGACAATGCCTGTTCTGCCCTCCCTGTATAGCAGTGGTCACAACCCATCTCCTTGAAACTCCCTGCTCTGCCTTCCCTGTATATCAGTGGTCACCATCCATCTCCCTGATACTAAATGCTCTGCCCTCCCTGTATAGCAGTGGTCACCACCCATCTCCTTGACACTCCCTGCTCTGCCATCCCTGTATAGCAGTGGTCTCCACCTATCTCCTTGACAATGTCTGTTCTGTCCTCCGTGTATAGCAGTGGTCACCACCCATCTCCTTGACACTCCCTGCTCTGCCGTCCCTGTATAGTAGTGGTCACCATCCATCTCCCTGATACTAAATGCTCTGCCCTCCATGTATAGCAGTGGTCACCACCCATCTGCTTGACACTCCCTGCTCTGCCTTCCTGGTATAGCTGTGGTCACCAACCATCTCCTTGACAATCCCTGCTCTGCACTCCCTGGACAGACTTGGTCACCACCCAGCTCCTTGACACTCCCTCCTCTGCCCTCCCTGTATAGCAGTGTTCACCACCCATCTCCCTGACACTCCCTCCTCTGCCCTCCCTGTATAGCAGTGGTAAGCAACCATCTCCTTGACACTGCCTGCTCTGCCCTCCCTTATAGCAGTGGTCATCACACAGCTATTAGTCACTCCCTGCTCTGCCCTCCCTGTATATTGGAGGTCACCACCCATCTCCTTGACAATCCCTGCTCTACCCTACCTGTACAGCCATGGTCACCACCTATCTCCTTGACAATCACTGCTCTGACCTCCTGGTATACCCGTGGTCACCACCCATCTGACACTCCCTGCTCTGCCCTCCCTGTATAGAAGTGGTCACCATACATCTCCTTGACACTCCCTGCTCTGCCCTACCTGTATACACGAGGTCATGACCCATCTCCTTGACACTCCCTGCTCTGACCTCCTTGTATACCCGTGGTCAACACCCATCTCCTTGACACTCCCTACTCTTCCCTCCCTGTATATCCATGGTCACCACCCATCTCCTTGACACTCCCTGCTCTGCCCTCGCTATATATCCGTGGTCAGGACCCATGTCTTTGACACTCCCTGCTCTGCCCTCCCTGTATAGCCTTGGTCACCACCCATCCTCTTGGTACTCCAGACTCTGCCTCCCTGTATAGCCGTAGTCACCACCTATCTCCTTGACACTTCCTGCTCAGCCCTCCCTGTATAGCCGTGGTCAACACCCATCTCCTTCACACTCCCTGCTCTGCCCTTCCTGTATAGCAGTGGTCACCACACATCTTGACACTGCAGGCTCTGCCCTCCCTGTATAACTGTGGTCACCACACATCTTCTTGACACTCCAGGCTCTACCCTCTCTGTATAGACGTGGTCATCATCCATCTCTTTGACTATCCCTGCTCTGCCCTCCCTGTATAGCTGTGGTCACCACCCATCTCCTTGACACTCCTTGCTATGCCCTGCCTGTATAGCAGTGTTCACCACACATCTCCTTGACACTCCCTGCTATGCCCTCCCTGTATAGCCGTGGTCACCAACAATCTCCTTGACACTCCCTGATGTGCCCTCCCTGGATAGCCGTGGTCAAGAACCATCTCCATGATACTCCCTGCTCTGCCCACGCTGTATAGCCCTGGTCACCACCCATCACCTTGACACTCCCTGCTCTGCCCTCCCTGTATAGCCATGGTCACCACCCATAAACTTAACACCTCCTGCTCTGCCTTCCCCGTATAGCTGTGGTCACCACCCATGTTCTTGACCCTCCCTGCTCTGCCCTCCCTATACAGCCTTGGTCACCAACCATCTCCTTGACACTCCCTGCTCTGCCATCCCTCTATAGCGGTGCTCACCACCCATCCTTCACCTTGAAACTCCCAGCTCTGCCTTCCCGTTATAGCTGTGGTCACCACCCATGTCCTTGACATTCCCTGCTCTGCCCTACCTATACAGACTTGGTCAACAACCATCTCCCTGAAACTACCTGGTCTGCCCTCCCTGTATACCTGTGGTCATCCCCCACCTCCTTGACACTCCCTGCTCTGCCTTCCCTGTATAGCCATGCTTAACACCCATCTCCTTAACACTCCCTGCTCTGTCATCCCTGAATAGCAGTGGTCACCATCCATCTCCCTGACACTACCTGCTCTGCCCTCCCTGTATAGCCGTGCTTAACTCCCACCTCCTTGACACTCCCTGCTCAGCCCTCCCTGTATAGCTGTGATCACCACCTATCTCCTTGACACTCACTGATCTGCCCACCCTGGATAGCCGTGATAAAGAGCCATCTCTTTGACACTCCAGGCTCTGCTATCAATGGATAGCCATGGTCACCATGCATCTCCTTGACTCTCCCTGCTCTGCCCTCCCTGTATAGCTGTAGTCACCAACCATCTCCTTGACACTCCCTGCTCTGCACTCCCTGTATATCCNTTGATACTCCCTGCTCTACACTTCCTGTATATCCATGTCACCAACTGATCTCCTTGACACTCCCCGCTCTGAACTCCCTGTATACCCGTGGTCACCACCCATCTCCTTGACACTCCCTGCTCTGCATTCCCTGTATAGCAGTGGTCACCACCTATCTCCTTGACAATGCCAGTTCTGCCCTCCCTGTAAAGCAGTGGTCACCAACCATCTCCTTGACACTCCATGGTCTGCCCTCCCTTTATAGTGCTTAAAACCCATCTGGTTGACACTCCCTGCTCTGCCCTCCCTGTATAGCAGTGATCACCACCCATCTCCCTGACACTGCCTGCTCTGCCCTCCATTATAACAGTGGTCATCAAACAATTATTAGACACTCCCTACTCTGCCATCCCTGTATATCCCTGGTCACCACCCATCTCCTTGACACTCCCTGCTCTGCCTACCTGTATAGCCGTGGTCACCACCCATCTCCTTGACAGTTCCTGCTCTGCCCTCGCTGTATAGCTGTGGTCACCACCCATCTCCTTGACAATTCCTGCTCTGCCCAGGCTGTATAGCTGTGGTCACCACCCATCTCCTTGACCCTCCCTGCTCTGCCCTCCCTGTACAGCTGTGGTCACCCCCCATATCCTTGACACTCCCTGCTCTGCCCTTCCTGTATAGCCGTGGTCACCACCCATCTCCTTGAGACTCACTGCTCTGCCCTTCCTGTATAGCAGTGGTCACCAAACATCTCCTTGACACTCCCTGCTCTACCCTCCCTGTATAGCCAAGGTCACTAACCATCTCCTTGACACTCCCTGATCTGCCCTACCTGGATAGCCGTGGTCACCACCCATCTCCTTGACACTCCAGGCTCTGCCCACCCTGGATAGCCGGGGTCACAACACATCTCCTTGACACTCCCTGCTCTGCCGTCCCTGTATAGCTGTAGTCACCATCCATCTCCCTGACACTACCTGCTCTGCCCTCCCTGTATAGCCGTGGTCACCACCCATCTCCTTGACACTCCCTGCTCTGCCCTCCCTGTATATCCCTGGTCAGCACCCATCTCCTTGACACTCCCTGCTCTTCCCTCCCTGTATAGCCATGGTCACCACCCATGTCCTTGACACTCCCTGCTCTGCCCTCCCTGTATACCCATGGTCACCACCCATCTCCTTGACTCTCCCTGCTCTGCCCTCTCTGTATAGCCATGGTCACCACCCATCTTCTTGACACTCCCTGCTCTGCCCTGCCTGTATATCCGTGGTCACCACCCATCTCCTTGACACTCAGTGCTCTGCCCTCCTTGTATAGCAGTGGTCACCACCCATTTCCTTGACAATCCCTGCTCTGCCCTGCTTTTATACCCGTGGTCCCCACCCATCTCCTTGATACTCCCTGCTCTACCCTCCCTGTATATCCATGTCACCACCGATCTCCTTGACACTCCCTGCTCTGAACTCCCTGTATACCCGTGGTCACCACCCATCTCCTTGACTCTCCCTGCTCTGCCCTCCCTGTATATCTGTGGTCACCACATGTCTCCTTGACACTCCCCGCTCTGCAATCCCTGTATAGCAGTGGTCACCACCTATCTCCTTGACAATGCCAGTTCTGCCCTCCCTGTATAGCAGTTTTCACCAACCATCTCCTTGACACTCCATGTTCTGCCCTCCCTGTATAGCCGTGCTTAACACCCATCTCCTTGACACTCCCTGCTCTGCCCTCCCTGTATAGCGTTGGTCACTAACCATCTCCTTATCACTCCCTTCTCTGCCCTCCCTGGATAGCTGTGGTCACCACCCAGCTCCTTGACACTCCCTCCTCTGCCCTCCCTGTATAGCAGTGGTCACCAACCATCTCCCTGACATGGCCTGCTCTGCCCACCCTTATAGCAGTGGTCACCAACCATCTCCTTGACACTCCCTGCTCTGNTAGACTGGGGACTAGGTTTGCTAATGGACTGAGGTTAGACTGGGGACTAGGTGTGCTAAGGGACTGAGGTTAGACGGGGACTAGGTGTTGCTAATGGACTGGGGTTAGACAGGGGACTAGGTTGTAATGGACTGAGGTTAGACTGGGGACTAGGTGTGCTAATGGATTGAGATTAAACTGGGACTAAGTGTGCTAATGAACTTACGTTAGACTGGGACTAGGTGTGCTAATGGACTGAGGTTAGACAGGGGACTAGATGTGCTAATGGACTGATGTTAGACAGGGGACTACGTGTGTTAATGGACTGAGGTGGAGGCCCAGAGAGAAGAAACAGAGCTCCATCCCAGGCTTCAGGGCTGAGGAAGCAGACAGAAGTGAGTGTCTGGGATGGGAGCCCAGGGCAGAGAGGACCAACCTGAGGAGAGATGAAGAACTGTGTGTAGGACAGCCGCTGGATGTCCAGGTGGCTGCTGGGGGACAGCAGGATGAGCGTGGGGGTTGGGGAAGGTACATGGAGCACAGTTGACACTGGAAACCAGGGGACTGGGTGGCAGGGACTCTGTGCCCAAGATTCCCAGCCAGAGGCCAGGTGCAGCAGTGTGAGTGCAAAGGGCATGCAGAGTCTGCTTAGTGGAGGTGGTCAAGCCACAACCACCTCCAACCCTCAGTTCTGGTGACAGGGAGTCACCTCAGGGATGCTGAGTGGCGAAGAACACATAACACTGTGCCACACTTTATGCCACCGTGTCAGAAGAGCACCCAGAATTACCTGAGATGATGGCACCGTGAAGGTCTGCCTTCAGGAGCTTGGCTTGGATCATCTGCGGCTGCCTAGGAGGTGAAGAGAGCCTTAACGTACACCATGAGAGTCAGGAGCCAAGCAAAGCTGCTCCCGAGCACCCGCAGCCAGCGTGCTCACAATGCTCCAAAACAGGGTCTACACTCATTGGGCTTTGCAAACACAACTCACGTGTCTGGCTTGAGCCCGTTGCACAGGTCCCGGATGTACTGCTTCCAGAGCTCATGCAGAGGGAGGAAAAGGCTGTATCTGTCACAGAAACAGGTGGAGTAAGACAGGAGCTTGGGGTACAACGTTCAAGTAGCAGAGCTGGGGCTGAGGCCGAGAATGCAGACGTGGGAGCACTAGGGCCTGGATGTAAGGCCTACATGCCCTGCTGACGGACCTTCCTCTCTTAAACCTCAAATTCCTTCCCAAGAGAACCTTGCTCAAAGCTACATTTCTGCAGATGAGAAGGGTGTGGCCAAGGATGTGGCCCTTCTTTATCCTGTCACCTTTCCTGCTGACTAGATATGGCCTAGACAGTCGATGATACAAGAGCGTAGCGCATCGGTGGTGACACAGCCTGGCGGTCGGAGCGTCCACCACGGCAGCCAGTGCTGCTCGCCCACGTTTCTTTCTATGGGAGACGTGAACTTCAGCCCTGTGTAAGCCACGGCTACTGGGAGGTGTTGTCATAGGAGAGTGAGCCCTAGGAGGGACAGGGCGTCAGGTAGATCCTTACACAACTCAACAGGCCTGGAAGATGAGCATGGAAGGGGAGGGGCAGGGAGATGTCACGATCATTTGTCTTGGTGCCTCCTGGGGACTCCTTTCACACAAAGCCATGGGCTGAGAAATAAGAACGGGCCCAAATCTAAAGCAAGCTCCACCTGGAGGGACCCAGGGAGGCAGAGCTAGGGGCAGCAGGGAGCCCGGTGGGGCAGAACTGGGGCAGCAGGGGGCCCAGTGGGGCAGAGCTGGGGCAGCAGGGGGCCCAGTGGGGAAGGCAGCAGGGGGCCCAGTGGGGCGGAGCTGGGGCAGCAGGGGGACAAGTGGGGCAGAGCTGGGGCAGCAGGGAGCCCAGTGGGGCAGAGCTGGGGCAGCAGGGGGCCAAGTGGGGCAGAGCTGGGGCAGCGGGGAGCCCGGTGGGGCAGAGCTGGGGCAGCGGGGGGCCCGGTGAGGCAGAGCTGGGGCAGCAGGGAGCCCAGGGTTGCAGAGCTGGGGCAGCAGGGGGCCTGGTGGGGCAGAACTGGGGCAGCAGGGAGCCCGGTGGGGCAGAGCTGGGGCAGCAGGGGAGAGGCCTCTGAGCTGAAGCTGGCCAAGGCTTCGCAGTGAGCAGGACCAGGCAATGGTGGCTGGGGAGACCAGGAAGGAGGGTGCACCTCTGTTGCTCTGGTTTAATGTCAAAGAGCTGCAGGTCTCTCCACTGCCTGGCTGAAAGGCCTTTAGATTTCTTCCTCCTCTCCTTCCACTTCTGGCGAGTGAAGTACTCCAGGACCACAGCCTTGCGTTGCAGGTGGTCCTCACAGGCCTCCTGGCTCATGCCAGGCATGACATGGTGGAGTGACTCCCTGCTCTGGTCCCAGACGCCAGGCCCCGAGGCCCTCCTACACATCACTCCTGACAGTCACTGTCTTTGCTGACAAATCTGTCAACCCACTGAGGCTCACAAATCACTCATTGGCCACGTGTTTGCTACCACGACTGCCAAGATATGACAAAGGTTATTCACCATGACACAAGGCCAGCTCAAAGTATCAAAGTAGAAGGGAGCACTGGGGACTGGGTGAGCCAAGGTCTGTGAGGAGGAATTCAGACACTGCCTCTGGCCTTGGGTTTCAGCCCTGTGGACTTTGTGTGGCTGCTCTCCGAGTTCTGATCCAGCACCACTTGGAGTCAGAGTGCGCAGTGCATTGCAGCTCCCCATTCTCTCCAACAGGACACAGCACTATCGATTTATTGTGGATAAACATAGGCTCTTTTTTTTTGGCATTTTTGAGACAGGGTCTCCCTGCAGACTCAGCTGGCCTGGAACTTGCTATTAGACCAGGTTGGCCTCAAACTCACAGAGATCCATCTGCCTCTGCCTCCCAAGTGCTGGGATTAAAGGCATATACCACCAGGCCCAGCCAAACATGGACTCTTAAGGAGGATTGGGTGAAATTCCTTCACAACTGTGTGCAATCCTGACAAGACTCCAGCATCACTCTCCCCCACATTGGAAGTGCAACGGTCTATTCCTCATTGGCCCTCATCTGCTGCAACCCTGGGCAGTGCTCTTCCTTGAGGCCCTGCATCTTGACTGGGCTGTGGGTGGGGCCCTTTTTGCACTAAGCAGAAAGTAAACCCAACCCTGAGGGTAAGCAGCAGCCTAGCTCACTGCATCTATTAGTCTACTACAAAAGCAAGGGGGTGAAAAGGCAGAAAACATATTCTCTGAGGTCGTTCAAGGCAGACATGGCTAAAAATTAATCCATCATTAACACTAGGAAAATTATTTGATACTTTTAAAATACACATGTGGTTTCTCTTTCATGGCAAAGAAAACCAAGGGTTTACTGGTCTATTAAAAAATCTTGACTGCCAGGCATGGTGGCGCATGCCTTTGATCCCAGCATCCCAGCACTGAGGAGGCAGAGGCAGGAGGATCTTTGTGAGTTTGAGGCCAGCCTGGTATATGTAGTGAGTTCCAGGACAGCTGAAGCTACAGGAAGACCTGTCTCAAAAAGACAAACAAAAACAAAAACAAACAAACAAAAATAACAAAAAACAAAACCACTTGATTTCAAGGACAGGCTCTTATGAGCCACAAGTGAAGCTTCTGCCTTGCTAAGAAAGCAAGGCAAATGAACCAGGTAAAACTTGTGTGTTCCACTCAGGAACTGTGGTGAGTACTAAACAGAGCACAGAAGCAGGGGCAGGACACAAAATTCAGGAGTCCAGGTGTCTCCAAGACAGGAGGCTGGCATCTGGAGACATTAGCACAGCAGACCTTGCCAGGGCCTGGGATGGATTGGAAAGATGAGGGAAGATGTGGGAGGGACAGCTAAGTCAGTCTCGGTGGGTTCCAGGACACCAAACCTCCTTTGCCATCAGCTCTGTTGCTCCCAGACCTCCTGCCAAGGACTGTACCTGCACATCATGTTCTTTGGCCTCCTTCAGAGAAAAAGCATGGTAGATCACACCTAGGGGATTAAAGCAAAACAAACAAACAAAAAATGAAGAAATGACAACGTCCTGCTGGTATGTGTATAGTACCCAAGTCTTTTCTATCTACGACAATGACTATGCTTATTCAGAGATGGAAGACTGGGCTGGTATGAAAAGCACATCTTTACCAATGGTTCTGTTTCACTTTGCAGGGATGGTTATTAAACCAAGGACTTTATGCATGCTAGGCAAGTTCTCTACCTAACTTCCAGCCTTCTTGGCTGTCTCTTCGAAACAGTGTCTTACCCTACTCCAGACTCTGCATTTCTAGCAAGTTCCCAGATTATATACAGACCACTGGATCACATTTAGAGTTGTTCTGACTTAAAACACCACAAGTTGTAATTATGTTTGAGTCTGGTGAAGTCCCTTACTTAAAGTTAGCTGATATTGCTGTCTAGGGTGTGAATGGTTGGAAATAGTATACATTTTAATATCCAAGAAATTAGACAGTGTCTGGATCAGATAAAATACCCTTTCAAACTCTGTGATCAATGTCATATCAAAAACTCTTAAAACCATCCATACTCCTCTTTCTTCTTTCTTTCTTTCTTTCTTTCTTTCTTTCTTTTTGTTTGTTTTTTGTTTGTTTGTTTTTTGAGACAGGGTCTCCCTTTAGTCCCAGCTGGCTTGGAGCTGGCTATGTAGACCAGGCTGGCCTTGAACTCACAGAGATCTGCCTGCCTCTGCCTCCGGAGTGCTGGTGTGCACCACCACACCCAGCCTAAGAGTGTTCTTAGCCACCATGTGGGTGCTGGGAATTGAACCGGGTCCTCTGCAAGAGCAGTCAGTGCTCTTAACCGCTCAGCCATCTCTCCAGCCCTGCTCCCATTTCTTATGTGTTTGAAGAAACCCATAATGGTGGCATTAGGGCAGAGTATAGGGGTGAATGTTATATGATCAGAAATGTAGTTCACACTACACCCTAAACATTTCCTCTCTGGGCTGGGTGTGGTAGCACACACCTTTAGTCCAGCATTCCAGAGGCAGAGACAGGAAGATCTCTGTAGTCCAGAGGAGGCTACATAGTGAGATGCTTTTTTTTTTTTTTTTTTTTTTTGAGACAGGGTCTTTCTGTAGACCCAGCTGGCCTGGAACTCACTCTGTAGACCAGGATGGCCTCAATCTCATAGAGATCCGTTTTTTGAGTGCTCACACTTAAGTGTGCCACCATGCATGGTGACCATACCTTTTTTAAAAGAATAATTTTTGTTCTCTTGTGTGTACGCAATGCCTGGAACCTAAGAATAATTTTGCTTTACCTACCACGTGCTTAGCATCAGAGCTGGAAATCCTGTGTGTCTACAGCACACATGTAATAGCTCCTGAACACTCATTATTTGCAAGCAGTTGATTAAAGACTACATATATACACACTAACATATATAACATATATACATAGATGCATTTTTATTTGCCACACTTTATAAGCAGTTCTTCATAGTAGTTATTCCTAGTTAGGGACACAATATAGTTGAAGTTGAGGTATATTGAGGTATTTGATATGTGGAACTGGCTGGGATGGAAACCACTATACACACAATCATTTTTTTAAAAAATTATTATATGTGTTGTGAGTGTTTTGCCTGTATGTAAGCACACCAAGTGACGACAATACTTCCAGAGACCAGAAGAGAATGTTGGATCCCCTGTTAGCACATGGGTGCTGGGAACAGAACCTGGGTGAGTCCTTTTTCCCCAGCCTATTTTTCGGTAAAGAGGGCCAATCTTTACCATGCTCACTCTCCTGGCTTATAACTGCCCCAATTCTTGCTTCCCTTTCTTGGCACCTCTTTTCTGCTGAAATCCCTAAGCCTTAGGTCTGTGAGGCTTCTCCACAGCAAGGGTGAAAAGCCAAGTGGCAGAGGGGAGCAGGCCCTTGAGTGGAGTTATCCAGTTAGGAAGTGGGCAGGGCCGGCCAAGGCTCTGGACACCCTATTCTAGATGCACTGCGCGGGGAACACCTACATTCGGCCCTGACATCCACTCCTAGCTCCGACAGACACAGAGTTATGCCATTCTGCACTCTGGCCCCATTGCACGTCGTGCAATGCTGGGGAGGTCAAAAGAGGGTGGGGATCCCCTGGATCACTGGAGTCAGGTGTTAGCTATGTGGGTGCTAGGAATCAAACTCAAGGTTTTTTTTGCGTGGGCAGTCACTACTGTTAATCACTAAGCCATGTTTCTGACCCCTTCCTCCCTCCTTCTCTCTCTCTTCTCTCTCTCCTCTCTCTCTCTCTCTCTCTCTCCCCCTCCCTCCTCTTTTTATATTTTTTTTATTTTTTTTTTTTTTTGAGACAGGGTCGCTCTTTAGTCCCGCTGGCCTAGAGTTCGCTATGTAGACCAGGCTGGCCTTGAACTCACAGAGATCTGCCGCCTCTGCCTCTGTCTCCCGAGTGCTGGCGTGCACCACAACGCCCCGCCTAAGACGGTCTTAGCCCCTTGTGGGTGCTGGGAATCGAACCTGGGTCCTCAAGAGGACCCGGTGCTCTTAACCGCTGAGCCATCTCTCCAGCGAAACCTCTGTTTCTTTTATATACGCTGGGTCAATCACGTGGCGGTCCTCTTGGGACTCTGTTGCGGTACGTATCCCTGTCTCACCTCACAAACTAGCGTCAAGTTCCAGATCCAGTACACCCTCATCCTAGCCCAATTTCAAGTCCCTTAACCCTGCTTACCCTTCATTGATGGGCCACCTCCGGTGCGCTTCGATGCCGTCTCTCTCAAGCCTGCGCGCTGTGGGGTCTGGGAGGTGCATGCGCGTTGTAGGGTCTGGGAGGTGCCTGCGCGCTGTGGGATCTGGGAGGTGCATGTGCGTTGTGGGGTCTAGGAGGTGCCTGCGTGCTGTGGGGTCTGGGAAATGCATGTGCGTTGCGGTCAGCTCCACAGTTCCGTGAAGGGAGAGCTGCTTAACGCCTGCTATGTGACCGGTGGCATCAGTTTTGTGTGTTCTCAGCTGGCGGTTTTTTTCTTTTTGTTTTTTGTTTTGTTTTGATTATTTTCTCTTTGCCTTTCTCTCACAGGCTGGAGCAGTAGGGTCGGGTCAGGATTTATGACATAGGGCAGGGCGAGCCAGCTAGACTAGGACACAAGCGGAGGTTGGGGACCAGGAAGGACCAGAGGGTGGGCGGAGGCCGATGGCCGACCAGTCTTAGGGATTTCTTTTTTTTGAGACAGTGTCATACCAGGTAACTGAGTCTGGCTTAAAAGAGGCAGGCGGATCTTTGTGAGTTCAAGGCCAGCCTGGTCTATAATGTGAGTTCCAGGACAGCTGGGGCTACAGGGAGACCCTGTCTTGAAAAGACCAAAAAACAAAACAAAACAAAACTAAAAAACAAAACAAAAAAAACCCCACCTCACTCTATAGAGTAGACTGGCCTTGAACTGATCTTGAAACTAACAATGGGAGGAGAATTTTATGTTCCCACAGGTAAAACTCACCAATCTAAATGCCTGAAAACATACAACTTATGGCTATGCAGGATGGACTGGGAAATGCCAGCAGAGAGGTTGACCCATCTGAACATTAAAGAAAGAGGAACCTCAGACTGACTGAGTCACAGACACTGAGCATCTCTCTGAATAATATTGGGGTTAACTGTTTATAATGGGCCCTAATGAAGTTACCTTCCAGATACTGAGAAACCTTCCTACCTCTCCCCTTTATAAGGAAAAAGAAAAACATGATGGTAATGAAACCACTCCAAACGTAAACAGAGCCAATTGTTACAGGGGTAATTTCCTATAAAACAGCATAACGTATTTATAATTGATGATAGGCAAGGAACTGTGAAAGGATAATTCCTATTAGAGCCAAATTCAAAAGTAAAGTCTTTATAAGCTTGTGTAATTAAGCAAAATATATTACTACAGGAAAGCTCTGACATCAGCAATGAATTATTCTGCCTAGGAGATGTTGGCTAGGGATTCAAAACCAGCCCCCCCAATTATAAAGGCCTTTGCCTATAAGTGGAGATATATGCAAGGAGAAAAGCAGTAAGTCCCTGTTGTCGAAGAACTGGTGTGAGCAGAAAAATGTTATGAGATGTCACTTGCTAGCGTACACCTGGCCTCTGAAGATGCTAGAGAGCATTACCAAAGGCCACTAAAGCAATACAGCAAAATATTTGTCTCCTGAGACAAGCAAGACCCTCCGTCAATATCAGCTACACCTCAACTGCCTGAGATACTGTGCAACAGTGGCAGCCAAGTGTCCTCTCCTTTCTTATATATATATATATAATATAATAATATATATATAATATTAATATAATCCCAATCTATTTGGTCTATAGCTCTCCTTGGAGGAATAACTCGCAGATGTGCCACAAGCTTATTCTCTTCTAGTGGTTAGGAGATTTATAAGCCACAATAAGAAACTGTCCTAGTGGTAAGAGTGCCAACCGCTCTGCAGAGGACCCGGTTTGATCCCCAGCACCCACATGTGCAGCTGAGAACCGTCTGAACTCCCAATTCCAGGAGAACTCCAGTTCAGGGGAATCCGATACCCTTCTGACCTCCGCAGCCATTGCACGACACGGGTGCACAAACTGTGCATGTAGCGAAAGTACATTCATAACAATACAAAAGAAAAAAAAAAAAGAAAACCACAGTTTTGCAGATTTAAGCAGACCATCCAAGCATCTGTGCTATGCTCACAGCTTAGCTTTACATAATAATTGGTACTGCTAAATGCCTGTACATACCAATAGCTTGTGCTTTGTTAGTATGACTAAAAAGGGTATCACTGGTAAAAGCTGTCAACCCTTGAAGGGAAACAACTGAACATACTGGAGTCCAAAATGACAACTCCAAAGAAATTAGACTGATTTCTTCTCACCCATTTGTGCCCCTTTCCCAAAGCCCAGGGAACAAACTGCGGAAGAGGAGGCGTGGTAGATTGTAAGGGCTGCAGAGAGATAGGGGTGAATTGTGAGACTACAGGAATATAGTCTGGACTCCTAACTGATCAACAAGGTTCCCATAGTCCATATGGGTTCCCATATGCCTGGGCATACAAGCTTCTCCAACTGGACTATGGGAACCTTGTGTTGTTCAAAATTTGGACATAGATACTTGCAAAATGCACCAATTACTTAATTGTATGACATACTGAGTAACATCAATGTTATCTGCAAACAACTGTGTCATTATATTGTAGAATCCCTTAAAAATAAAAAAAAGAGTGAAATACTCAGAATAGAAAAAAAATAACAAAACAAAAAAAACTGTGTTGTGAGCTGGAGAGCTGGTCTCAGCAGTTAGAGAGCACTGGTGCGCTTTGCAAGAGGACCTGAGTTCAATGCCCAGCACCCACATGGCTCAATTGTCTGTACTCAGTCCACAATGTCCTCTTCTGACCTCCTTGGGCAGTTGCGTGACATGGGCATACTTACATACATGCAGATAATACTCTCATACACACAAAAAATTAAAAAAAACAATATATAATTTTATATACGTGCATTTTTTTAAGACAGAGTCTTGTTAGGCTCAAGCTGTGTTTTTTTTTTCCTTATCACAACCTCTAATGCCATCCCATAGATCTCCCTTCATGACTTCATCTCCATCCTAACTACCTACCCTCAAGAGACCTCACCTTCAAAATGCCACTAGAATTGCCTTTGGGTTTTAAGTTTATGAACTTTCAGGAAATCATTTAAACTGCAGCAGGGACTGTGGAGCTGTGGTCCCTTATATTCCCAGGCTATCACAGTGCTGGAGTGGGACCGGCTGATGGTCTTATGGTCTCCGGCTCCTGTTTGTTTCCACGCATCAGAAGCCTGCTTTTCCCACATCATTTAACTTGAGTCCTTGCTTTACTAAGACTCAGCTCTTAGTAGTAAAATTTTGTGCATCATCTTCAGTGACTCCTTGGTGACTAATCCTCTCAGAGGGACCACAGCGGTCCTCAGGTGCCTCCCCCTAGAGACTGAGCTTGGTAAACTCCTGAGAGTTACATCTACACCAGGGATTCTTATTTCATTGCAAAGCCAAGCTCTTTGCTCCTGTTTAATACCTTGATTTCTACATGAGTCTGAAATAAATTGTTATCTTGGCTCTTTGGATTTCCCCAACAAGCTTAGTTCTTTTTGAGACTTTTTTAACTTTCAATATCAGGACAGATTTATTTTTGGCTCAGAATTTCAAGGGATTTCAATGCATCTTGGTAGGGAGGGCAGGAGCAGCTTGGTCTGTGTGTTGGGAGCTTGGGGCCGTTACTTCACATGGTGCAGACCAGGAAGTAGGCAGTGCAGGATGGAAACAGGGCCAGGCTACAATGCTCAAAGGCGTAGTCCCAGCGATCAGCTCCCACCACCCAGGTCCCACAGTTGCACCACCAGCTGGGGAGCTAAGCACTCAAACATGAGTCTGAGGGGGTCTTTTCATAGTCGAACTGTAACAGATAGTAAGAGGTCAGGGTCTTGGCTGTGTGTGGTGGGATGTCTGTTCTATCCCAACACTCAGCAAGGCTAAAGGCAGGAGATGGACACAAGTTTGAGGCAGCTGTGAAACTAATGACGACCTGTCTAAGGAAAAAAAAAAAAAAAAAAAAAACTAAAAAACAAAAACAAAACGCAAACAAAAAAAGATGGTGGGACAATACAGGGACATGGTTAGCTGCAAGAACAAGCCCCGCCCCTTGACCTATATGACCTATCTTATTTATTGTATTTTATTTTATTTTGTCTTTTCCAGAGACAGGGTCTCCCTGTAGCCCAGCTGTCTTGGAAACTCACTACTGATAGGCTGGCCTTGACTCACAGAGATCCACCTGCCTCTGCCTCCCAATGCTGCGATTTAAGGCATGTGCACACCATGCCTGGGGCAAGGACAGCTATCTAAAGAAACCAAATCTTGTGAAACCTTGACCTTGGACATCCTGGTCTGAACAAAAGTTCTATATGCTTTTGAAGTGAACATATCTGCAAGGCTGATCAAGCTGAAGAGTGGTTGTGGAGAGTTTAGAATGGCGCAGGCCCAGAGCCCAATTACAATTTCTATCTGGGCTCGCTCATTAACCACCTCTGTTCCTGCACAGACCACTAGCTTCTTCCAACCTAAGGGTTAAGAAGCCTGTCAGATTCAAGGAGGCAAGTTCTAGCAAAGTGGGAGGGATTCTGCCGTAAGGTGTCAGACGCTGGTCCCAACCACGTATTTGAAAAGTGCCTTCATTTATGGCATTCTTAGTTCTGTTGCTATAAAAATTCATGGGGGTTTGGAGAGATGGCTGATGGGTTAAGAGCACCAACTGCCTACAGAGGACCCGGTTCAGATTCCCCAGCACCCACATGGTGGCTAAGAAACCTCTATCACCAGCTGGGTGTGTGTGTGGCACAACCATAATCTGACCGTGGAGGCAGAGGAGGTGGACTTCTGTAATTCAAAGCCAGCCTGGTCTACATGATGATCCCAGCTCCAAGCCCGCATGGGAGCTAACAGGGAGACCCTGATCTCAAACAAACACCAAAAAACAAAAGAAAAAAAAGAAAACTCTGAAAACGGTTACCATTGTGGAACATGGGAATGTGGGGGAAAGTAATCGGGGTCCCAGAGCCATGGTCACTCATTGTGGCTCTAGAATAAACTCTCCCTTATCCCCTTTATTGTGTTTTTGCATCGACACCAGCACCAAGAGCTGGGACACGTGAAAAAAAAATTTTTTTTGGTCTTTTTTTTGTTTTTTTTTGGTTGAGATGGTTCTCCCTTTAGTCCAGCTGGCCTGGAGCTCAATACATAGACAAGGACTGGTCCTTGAACTCACAAGATCTTATTGATGTATATAAATGTATGGCCTGCATGGTGGAAGTGAACCCGGTAGTGCAATGCCCCAGAGGTCCAGAGAGAGGATAGCAATCCTCGGAACTGGGCATTTCCTAGCTACCTTATGGGTACTGGGAAGTGAGCCAGGTCCTTCTGCAAGAGCAACCAGTGGTTTAACCACTGAGCCACGTCCCCAGCCCCATCTAAACTGCGTCTCATCTCCTCCTCTTTCTGCACTCTCTCTCGTCTCTCTCTCTCCTCCCTCTCTCGCTCTCTTCTCTCTCTCTCTCGGTCTTTATGAGACAGGGTCGCTTTCTGTAGTTCCACATGTCCCCCCTGGAACTCACTATATAAAACCAGGCTGGCCCTTGAATTCTCAGAGATTGCCTCCTGCTTCCCAAGAGATGGGGATGAAAGGCGTGCACCACCATGCTTGGCAAGAAAGATTTTTATAAACCACTTGGTCAGTGGTCCTTCTGCAACAGCAGCCTGGACAAGTGAAAGCAGAGACGCAGAGCAGGAAGTCAGCCGGGCTCATGCCTGGAACCACAGCAGCTCTGGTTGGAGTCAGGTGATTATCCAAGACTGTGATAGGAAGAGGGGAGCTCCTGGCAATCCTGCTAAGGGAGGAGGGAGTCTGGGATGAGGAGGAGCAAGAGGGTGCACACCGGTCCCTGCAGACCCGGTGGGATCTTCTAGATGTGGCAGGGGGAGGATACCTGTGTGTTGTGTGTGTGGGGCGTGCGGTGTGCGTGTGCATGTGTGCGGTGTGTGCGGTGTTTAGCATGTGGGTGCAATCTGTGTGTACGTGTGTGTGTGTGCTTATGCTTGTGTGTGTGCATGTGCGTGCGTGTGTGCGTGTGCATGTGTGTGTGCGCGTGCGTGTGCATGTGCGCACGCGTGTGTGTCTGTGTGTGTGTCTGTGTGTGTGTGTGTAGGGGGGGCATCTCCCTGGTTTCCCCCAAAGGGAAGCCTGGGAATGTGGCCTTGTGTGTTCTGAGCAGAAGCTGAGCTGCTGCACCAAAACAGAAGAGCCAGTGTGACTGTGCCACCAACCCCCCATGTAGCTTGAGCTACCCCTACTCTGGAGCCAGCCAGCCCCTCTGTCTTCCTTGTTTAGAGCCACGCTTACCTCTTACTCAACACAGCCAGAGAGGGGCTGCCATCATAAAAAGCCCCTGGAATGGGGCCCAGTCGGCTGGCAGGGCCTCCATTGAGGAACATAAGGCTCACCAAGCTGACTGTAACTATCATTTACACTAATTAGGCAGCCAGATAATAGGGTGATACTCTGTAGAGACAGGAGAGTGAGACTGCCAAGGACCACACCCCCCTCCATGAAGCCCAGAGTCCGTGGGGACTTGGCAAGTCATGCTCTGTGCAGTAGCCATTGCAGGCTTGTCAGGACTGGTTCCCAAGAGGATGGTGTGGACCTTGGTGAGGACAGCACATCTCAAGACACCAGCTCCCAGCAGGGGCTCTGCAGCAGGTGAGCAGCACCAAGTCTCCCCTGGGGAGAGGGAGAGAGGAATCATTAGCTGCTCAATGCAACTCGAGTCTGAGCCAAACGGAAAACAGATTTCACTTGGCAAGTGGTACCGGCAACTTTTCTGGGAAGTAACTGTGTATTTATACAACAGGTGCCTTTTCCTTCACACAGGGGTAGGTATAAGCAGGCATGCTCAGAGACTTATGGATCTCTGGAGTTTCAGACAGCTGGAAGACCAGCGACTCCTCACTGAGGACAGAGTGTTCCCTGGTGGACATCCAGGCAAATAAGGAACACGTGGACACTTTGGCAGTCTGTTGGGAAGAACCTAACGTCATCAGCTCACCTCTCCCAGTCCGTGAAGCCATGGTCACTTCTAGTCTGAGGGCCTGTGTGTTCTGCACTAGGGTGACAATGACTCTGAGATAACAAGCAGGACAGGGGAGCGGGGAACTCTCAGGACATCCTAATGACTTAGATCTGGATGCTCCCTGTGGGACTTAGGACATTTGCATAGGACTTCCGTTCTATTATATGAAGGATGTCAGGCTCTCATTCCTCTTCCAGTTGATGTCTCTTCCAGTGTGGAGTCTGAGTGGGAGACTGCTAGGGCTGCTGCTTCCCTGCTGTGAGCCGGTGATGATTCGGGAAAGCTTCTGAGCTGGTCGCAAGAACACTGCTTCTTTAATTGACTAAAAGGGGCACCTGTTCTCCTCCTCTGAACCTAGTTGAGACACCAGCTTTTCCTGTCCCCGCATTTGGAGTGCCCCTTCCCACTCTCCATGGCATCTGACCCTGCGTCCTGTGGCTCGCTTGCAGAAGGGCATCAAGTGGAAAAGCTGTATTTCACAAACAACAAAATGGAACAAGAGGTTCAAGAGGCAATCCTGCTTTGGGCTTGCCTCCTAGGTTCCACCAGATAGATGCTGTTGGTCTAACTCTGGAGCACAGGGGTTCAGGAAGCAGCATACTTACAGGGTTGAATTGCCTGTATGGAAACAGTAGCTAAGGGGCACAAACAGACCTGGCCCCATACTGACTGCAGAGGGAAGGAGCTGGGCCACACGGCAAGCTGGGCATCCTTCTGTGACTGCAGCAGAGCAAATGCAATAGCTGAGTTTGGAGCAGGATGATTTAAAGTTAACGATCCATGATGCACAGCACTGGGAAGTCATCGAGAGATGGAAGGTGGCCGTGGGGTGAGTGGGCCATGTAGTGGCTCCCTTTAAACCCAACTGAGCTACAAAAATGTTTTTTTAATTGAGTCGGTTTTATTGCTTTGGGGTGTTTTATTATCTGAGTAAATGATTCATTATAGAACATTCAGGAAACAAGAAAACGATGAAAGACAGAACGTAACGGCCCCCCACTTTTTTTTAACTTTTTTTTTTATAGGTTTTATTGATGCGTTGGTGATTTCAGAACATCATTTTCCAGTTTCCAGGCCATATTCCCTGTCCCTTTCTTCCCCCCCCCGACCCCACCCCATCCCAGAGGCCCCACTCTTCAAGTCAACGAGGTCAGTCCTGGTCTTCTGCCAGGTTCTCCTTCCCCTGGGAGGAATCCTAAATTAAGGCTGCCCAGCCAATCTCAGCCCCAGCTTCCCCAGCACTGCCCAATGTCCTCTGCCCACAGCCACACGCTCTTCATTGAAAGCTGGGTATGTAGGGTGGTTCCGGGTCCCAGCTGCCGCAAACATCTGCCTTCAGACCAAAAGTTTACAGGTCAATTGTTCCCTTTGCTTTGAACTTCTTGGCAGACCGCTCACTTGACCGAAGCTGGAATTTGCTTCCGTAAATGTAGGAAACGAAGCCATCAATTTCTATGGTGAATACACAGTTCAGCTTGGGGATAACAGAGAGAGAGGAGGACACACACACACACACACACTGAGGTAGACCCGAAGAAATAAGTGCGCGGGAAGTGGAGGTAGCAGGGAATGGGGGACCCCTGAGGGGGGCCCAGGTAGACTTGGGGGTGCCAGGGGGGACACCCCCCTGATGGGAGCCCAGGTAAGACTTGGGGGGGTGGCAGGAGGGACCCTGAGGAGCCCAGGTAAGACCTGGGGGTGAAGGAAGGGAACCCGGAGGGAAGCCCAGTGACTTGGGGGGGGTGGGCGGGGGGACCCCTTAGGGGAACCCAGGTAGACTTGGGGGTGGCAGGGGGGGACCCCTGAGGGGAGCCCGGGCAGACTTGCTCTGCTGTAAGGCCAGCTGATCACACTCCACATGTAACTCAANTTCTTAGAAGGTCTAGCCATGCTAGAGGAAGTACGTTATTGGCAAGCAGGCTTAGTGAGTTTTAACAAGACTTGTGGTCTCAAATCGCCCTCTCTCTGCTTCCTGTGCTCTTCTGCGAGATGTGACTCTCCGCTTTGCTGATCCAGATCTAGCCGCCATGCCTCCAGCCACAATGGACTCTAATTCCCTGGAACTTGTCAATCAATAAGCGCTCAAATAAACTCTTCCTTATTTATAATGTTCCTTTGGTCAATGGTGTTTCTACTAGCGCGAACGGGCAAGACTACGAGAGGTAGTGACTGAGATAAAAGCCGAGAGAGAGATCTCTGGAGAGGGTGGATGATAGCTTATGTTCTATGCCCAGGCTCAGAGAGGTTCAAAGGGCAATAGAGTGCGGTGGCACGAGGGAAACTATGTGCTTCTAGGATTTCTCTGTATGTCTATTGAATTAGTCTGATTGATCCCCTGCAAATGTGACACCAGTTTTCCTGCTAACAGGGGGACTACATCGACAGGTGGTGGGCAGATAGCCTGGAGGTGTCCGCAGAGTGGAGAAATAAGGTGGTGACCCACGGCCTCTCCAGGGAGGGCAGATCAAGGAGTGTCAAGGAGATGGTTGGTGACCATTGCTATACAGGGTGGGCAGAGTAGGGAGTGTCATGGAGATGGTTGGTGACTACTGCTATACACGGAGGGCAGAACAGGGAGTGTCAAGGAGATGGGTGGTGACCACAGCTGTCCAGGGATAGTAGAGCCTGGAGTTTCAAAGAGATGGCTTGTTACCAGGGCTATCCAGCGAGGGCAGAGCCATGTGTGTCAAAGAGATGGTTTGTGACCAAGGCTATACAGGGTAGGCAGAGCCTGGAGAGTCAAAGAGACATGTGTGGTGAACTCGCCTGCTGTAACAGGTAAGGGCAGAGCATGGGAATGTCAAGGACATGTGGGTGTATCCTGCTTGTAACAGGGAGGGCAGAGGGCAGGGAGGGGCAGAGGGAGATGGGTGGTGACCACAGCTATATAGCGAGGGCAGAGCAGGGATTGTCAAGGAGATGGGTGGTGACCACGGCTATACAGGTAGGCAGAGAAGGGAGTGTCAAAGAGATGGGTGGTGACCACGGATATACAGCGAAGGCAGAGCACGGAGTGTCTAATAGATGTTTGATGACCACTGCTATAATGGAGGGCAGAGCAGGCAGTGTCAAGGAGATGGGTAGTGACCAGAGCTATACAGGGAGGGCAGAGCAGGGAGTGTCAGGGAGATGGGTGGTAGACCAGCCTATACAGGCTGGGGCAGAGGAGGGAGTGTCAAGGAGCTGGGTGGTGACCACAGCTATCCAGGAAGGGCAGAGAAGGGAGTGATAAGGAGATGGTTAGTGACCAACACTATACAGGGAAGGCAGAGCGGGGAGTGTCAAGAAGATAGGTGTTAAGGACGGCTATACAGGGAGGGCAGAACATGGAGTGTCAAGGAGATGGTTGGTGACCACTGCTACACAGTGAATTACAGCAGAGCAGGTACGGTCAAGGAGATGGGTGGTGACCACGGGTATATAGGGAGGGCAAAGCAGGGAGAGTCAAGGAGATGGTGGGGACCACGGGTAATAAAAGCAGGGCAGAAGGCAGGGATTCTTCAAGGAAATGGGTGGTGACCACTGCTATAATGACAGGGAGGGCAGAGCACTGAGTGTCAAGGAGATGGGTTGGTGACCACGGATATACAAGCAGGACAGAGCAGGGAGTGTCAATTCAAGACGCGCTGGTATAACAGTTGAGCGACGGGCAGAGCAGGGAGAGAGAGCAAGAGATTGGGACCTGGCGCGATGGGTATTACTGCTATACAGGGAGTGCAGAGCAGGGATTGTCAAGGACATGGGTGGTGACCACGGCTACCCAGGGAGGGCAGAGCAGGGAGTTGTCAAGGACATGGTTGGTGACCACTGATATAAGGGAGGGCAGAGCAGGGAGTTGTCAAGGAGATGTTTGGTGACCAATGCTATACAGGAAGGGCAGAGAAGAGAGTGTCAAAGAGATGGATGGTGACCAACGGCTATAACAGGGAAGGGCAGAAGCAGGGAGAGTCAAGGATATGGGGGGTGACCATGGCTGTTACAGGGAGGGCAGAGCAGGGAGGGTCAAGTAGATGGGTGGTGACCAAGGCTATACAGCGAGGGCAGAGCAGGAATTGTCAAGGAGATGGGTGGTGACCACAGCTATACAAGGAGGGCAGAGCAGGTAGTGTCAGGGAGATGGCTGGTGACCACGGCTATACAGGTAGTCAAGTAGCAGGGAATGTCAAGGAGATGGGGTGGTGACGCAGGGATATACAGGGATGGCAGAGTAGGGAGTGTCTAATAATTGTTTGATGACCACTGTTTTTTTTTTTTAAATTTTTTTTTTTTTTTTTTTATTTATTTATTTAATGTGTATGAATGTACTTGTCTGTCTGCATGCAGGTCTGTGCACCCGTGTCGTGCAATGCCGCGGAGGTCAGAAGAGGGTCTCGGATTCCCCTGGAACTGGAGTTCTCCTGGAATTGGAGTTACAGACGGTTCTTAGCCGCCATGTGGGTGCTGGGGATCGAACCCGGGTCCTCTGCAAGAGCGTCGGTGCTCTTAACCGCTAGGCTATCTCTCCAGCCCCGATGACCACTGTTATAATGGAGGGCAGAGCAGGCAGTGTCAAGGAGATGGTTGGTGATCACTGCTATACAGGGAGGGCAGAGCAGGGAGTGTCAAGGAGATGGGTGGTGACCAATGCTATACAGGGAGGGCAGAGCAGGGAGTGTCAACGAGATGGGTTTTAAGCACTATAAAGGGAGGGCAGGCCATGGAGTGTCAAGGAGATGGTTGGTGACCACTGCTTTACAGGGAGGGCAGAACTGGCATTGTCAAGGTGATAGGTGGTGACCACTGCTATACAGGGAGGGCAGAACATGGAGTGTCAAGGAGATGGTTGGAGACCACTGCTTTACAGGGAGGGCAGAACTGGCATTGTCAGGGAGATAGGTGGTGACCACTGCTATACAGGGATTGCAGAGCAGGGAGTGTCAAGGAGATCGGTGGTGACCACAGATATACAGGGAGGGCAGAGCAGGGAGAGTCAAGGAGATGGGTGGTGACCACGGGTATACAGGGAGTTCAGAGCAGGGAGTGTCAAGGAGATCAGTGGTGACATGGATGTACAGGGAGGGTAGAGCAGGGAGTATCAAGGAGATGGGTGGGGACCACAGGTATAAAAGCAGGGCAGAGCAAGGATTGTCAACGAGATGGGTGGTGACCACTGCTATACAAGATGTGCAGAGCAGGGAGTGTCAAGCAGATGGGTGGTGACCACGGATATACTGGCAGGGCAGCGCAGGGAGTGTCAAGCAGATGGGTGGTGACCATGGATATACAGGGAGGGCAGAGCAGGGAGAGTCAAGGAGTTGGGTGGTGACCATGGCTATACAGGGAGGGCAGAGCAGGGAGTGTCAAGGAGATGGGTCGTGACCATGGCTATACAGGGAGGGCAGAGCAGGGAGTGTAAAGGAGATGGGTCGTGACCATGGCTATACAGGGAGGGCAGAGCAGGGAGTGTCAAGGAAATGGGTGGTGACTATGGTTATAAAGGGAGGGTAGAGCAGAGAGTGTCAATGAGGTGGGGGGTGACCACCAGTATACAGGAGGGCAGAGCAGGGAGTGTCAAGGAGATGGGTGGTGACCACTGCAATACATGGAGGGCAGAGCAGGGAGTGTCAAGGAGATTGTTGGTGACTACAGCTATACAGGGAGAGCAGAGCCGGCAGAGTCAAGGAGATGCGTGGTGACCACAGCTATCCAGGGAGGGCAGATCAGGGAGTGTCAAGGAGATTGTTGGTGACCATGGCTATACAGGGTGGGCAGAGCAACGAGTGTCAAGGAGAAGTTTGGTGTCCACTGCTATACAGGGAGGGCAGAGCAGTTAGTGTCATCGAGATGGTTGGTGACTACAGCTATACAGGGAGGGCAGAGCAGGGAGAGTCAAGGAGATGCGTGGTCACCATGGCTATCCAGAGATAGCAGAGCCTGGGGTGTCAAAGGATCTTTACCACGGTTATCCAGGTAGGGCAGATCAGGGAGTGTCAAGGAGATAGGTGGTGACCACAGCTATACAGGGAGGGCTCAGTAGGGAGTGTCAAAGAGATAGGTGGTGACCACTGCTATAATGGAGGGCAGAGCAGGCAGTGTCAAGGAGATGTGTCTTGACCCCGGCTATACAGGGAGGGTAGAGCAGGGCGTGTCAAGGAGATGCGTGTTGACCACTGCTATATTGGTGGGCAGAGCAGGCAGTGTCAAGGTGATGGGTGGTGATGACTGCTATAGAGGGAGGGCAGTGCAGGGAGTGTCATGGTGATGGGTGGTGACCACTGCTATCCAGGGAGGGCAGAGCAGGGAGTGTCAAGGAGTTGGTTGGTGACCAAAGCTTTATAGGGAGGGCAGAGTAGGCAGTGTCAAGGACATGGGTGGTGACCAGAGCTCTACGTGGAAGGCAGAGCAGGGAGTGTCAAGGAGATGGGTGGTGACCACGGTTATACAGGAGGGCAGAGCAGGTAGTGTTAAACTGATGGGTGGTGACCAGGGCTATACAACGTGAGTAGAGCAGGTACTCTGCAGGAGATGGGTGGTGACCAAGGCTATACAAGGAGGGTAGAGCAGGGAATGTCAAGTTGATGGGTGTTGACCATGGCTCTCCAGGGATAACAGAGCCTGGAGTGTCAAAGAGATGGCTGGTGACCAGGGCTATCCAGTGAGGGCAGATCAGGGAGTGTCAAGGAGATGGTTGGTGACCACAGCTATACAGGGAGGGCAGAGCAGAGAGGGTCAAAGAGATGGATGATGACCACCGCTATACAGGGAGGGCGGAGCCTCGAGTGTCAAGGAGATGTGTGGAGACCACTGCTATACAGGAAGGGCAGAGCACAGAGTGTCAAAGAGATGTGTGGTGACCACGGCTGTTCAGGGAGGGCTGAGCAAGGATGGTCCTGGAGATGGGTGGAGACCACGGCTATACTGGTAGGGCAGAGCAGGGAGTGTCAAGGAGATGGGTGGTGACCACGGATATACATGGAGGCCAGAGCAGGGAGTGTCTAATATATGTGTGATGACCACTGCTATAAGGGAGGGCAGAGCAGGCAGTGTCAAGGAGATGGGTGGTCATCACTGCTGTACAGGGAGGGCAGAGCAGGGAGTGTCAAGGAGATGGTTGTTAAGCATGGCTATACACGGAGGGCAGGGCAGGGAGTGTTAAGGAGATGGGGGGTGACCATGGCTATCCAGGGAGGGCAGAGCCTGGAATGTCAAGGAGATGGGTGGTGACCACGGCTATCCAGGGAGGTCAGATCAGGGAGTGTCAAGGAGATGGTTGGTGACCATGGCTATACAGGGTGGGCAGAGCAGTGAGTGTCAATGAGAAGTTTGGTGACCACTGCTATACAGTGGGGGCAGAGCAGGTAGTGTCAAGGAGATGGTTGGTGACTACAGCTATGCAGGGAGGGCAGAGCAGGGAGGTTCAAGGAGATGCGTGGTGACCAGGGCTATCCTGAGATAGCAGAGCCTGGAGTGTCAAAGAGATGGCTCTTTACCACGGCTATCCAGGGAGGGCAGATCAGGGAGTGTCAAGGAGATAGGTGTTGACCACAGCTATACAGGGAGGGCTGAGCAGGGAGTGTCAAAGAGATAGGTGTTGACCACTGATATAATGGAGGGCAGAGCAGGCAGTGTCAAGGAGATGGGTGGTCACCACTGCTATCCAGGGAGGGCAGAGCAGGGAGTGTCAAGGAGATGGTTGGTGACCAAGGCTGTATAGGGAGGGCAGAGCAGGGAGTGTCATAGAGATGTGTGGTGACCACGGCTATACAGGAAGGGCAGAGCCTGGAGTGTCAAGGAGATGGGTGGTGGCCACGGCTATAGAGGGAAGGCACAGCAGGGAGTGTCAAGGAGATTGTTGTTGACCACTGCTATACAGGGAGGGTAGAGCAGCAAGTGTCAAGGAGATAGGTGGTGACCACAGCTATACAGGTAGGGCAGAGCAGGGATTGTCAAAGAGATGGGTGATGACCACAGATATACATGTAGGGCAGAGCAGGGAGTGTCTAATAGATGTGTGATGACCAGTGCTATAAGGGAGGAAAGAGCAGGCAGTGTCAAGGAGATGGGTGGTGACCACTGCTATACAGGGAGGGCAGAGCAGGGAATGTCAGGGAGATGGGTGGTGACCACTGCTATACAGGGAGGGCAGAGGAGGGAGTGTCAAGGAGCTGGGTGGTGACCAAGGCTATACAGGGAGGGCAGAGCAGGGAGTGTCAGGGAAATGAGTGGTGACCACCGCTATACAGGGAGGGCAGAGCAGGGAGTGTCAGTGAGATGGGTGGTGACATTCCTATACAGAGAGGGTAGAGCGGGGATTGTCAAGGAGATGGATGGTGACCACTGCTATACAGGAATGGAGGAGCAGGGAGTGTCAAGGAGATGGATGGTGACCACTGCTATACAGGGAGGGAGGAACAGGGAGTGTCAAGGAGATGGGTGGTGACCACTGCAATACAGGGAGGGCAGAGCAGGGAGTGTCAAGGAGATGGGTGGTGACCATGGTTATAAAGGGAGGGTAGAGCAGGGAGTGTCAAGGAGATGCGTGTTGACCATGGCTATCCAGGGATAGCAGATCCTGGAATGTTAATTAGATGGCTCGTTACCATGGCTATCCAGGGAGGGCGGATCAGGGAGTGTCAAGGAGATGAGTGGTGACCACTGCTATACAGGGAGGGCAGAGCAGGGAATGTCAAGGAGATGAATGTTGACCACAGCTTTACAGGGTGGGCAGAGCCTGGAGTGTCAAGGAGATGGGTGGTGACCACTGCTATACAGGGAGGGTAGAGCAGGGAATATCAAAGAGATGTGTCGTGCCCACTGCTATAAGGGAGGACAGAGCAGGGCATGTCAAGGAGATGGGTGGTGACCACGGCTATACAGGGAGAGCAGAGCAGGGAGTGTCAAGGAGATGGTGGTGACCACGGCTCTCCAGGGATAACAGAGCCTGGAGTGTCAAAGAGATGGCTGGTGACCAGGGCTATCCAGAGAGGGCAGATCTGGGGTGTCAATGAGATGGTTGGTGACCACAGCTATACAGGAGGGGCCCTACACAAGAAATACTTACAACTGGGTAATTGGCACTAGCATCCACAGATGAGGGATACCATTTGTCGTTTGTTTTTCTGGGACTGTGTTACTTCACTCAGCATGATGTTCTCATTCTAGCCATTTTCCTGCAAAGCTCGTGACGTCATCTTTCTTTACTGCTGCAAGAACTCCATTGTGTAGATGTACATACATTTCTTCTCTATCCACTCGTCAGTTGAGGGGCATTTAGGTTGGTTCCAGCTCCTTTCTTGTGAAAGAGCTGCAATAAATGGCCGTGCATGTATCTTCTTTGGTGGTTAAGTCTTGAGGGTACATGCCAGGAGTGTATGGCTGGGTCGGGTGGCAAGTTCATTCCAAGTCTTCCAAGGGTTCTCCACACTGCTTTCCATAGTGGCTGTACGAGTTTACATTCCCACAGCAGTGGATGAGTGTTCCCCTTTCCCCACAACTCTCCAGCACTTGGTATCATGTGTTTCTTGATCCTAGCCAGTCTTATTGGAGTAAGATGATATCTTAAAGTGGTTTCTTTGCATTTCCTTAATGATTAGTGATGTTGAACAGTTCTTGAGGTGTTTCTCAGACATCTTTAATTCCTCACTTGTGAAGTCTCTGTTCAGTTCTTTGCTCCATCTATTGAGTGGTCATTTGTTTCTTTTTTCTTTGTTTTGATAGTGTTTATTATTCTGTAAATCAATGCTTTGTCCAGATGTATCTGCAGTGAAGGTTTCCTCCCACTCTGTGGGATTTCTCTTCACTTCCTTATTGTTTCTTTTGTTGTACAGAAGCTTTTGAGTTTTAATGAGGTCCCATTTGTCAATTGTTGATCTTATTTCTTGTGCAGCTGCTCTGATTTAGGAAGTCTTTTCCTACGCCTATGTCTTGTAGTCTGCTGCCAACTTTTTCTTCCTCACCTTCAGAGTTGGGGTTTCACACTTGAGGTCTTAATCCATCTGGAGTTGACTTTTGTACAGGGCGAGAGGTAGGGGTTTAATTTCATTCTTCTACAAGTGGTGATCCAGTTTTGCCAACACCATTGCTGAAGATGCTGTCTTTTCTCCATTGTGTGTCTTGGCCCCCCTTGTCAAATATGAGATGGCTGAAATTGTATGTGCTCAGATTGGATCTTGGTTTTGTCCATTGGTCAACAGGTCTGTTTTGTGCCAGTACCAAAGAAATTGAAAGAAGACCTCAGAAGATGGAAAAACCTCCATGCTCATGGATTGGGAAATTAACTTGAAAAATGTCCATTTTACCAAAATTCTTGTATAGATTTAATCGCAATCCCAATCAAAATCCCAGAGTTTCTTCACAGACTTAACAAAATTCTTAAATTCATTTGGAAAAACAAAAGACCCCGAATACCAAATCAACCCTGAGTGAAAAGAACTACACAGGAGGGATCTCTATACCAGATTTCAAACTATACTACAGGGATATAGTCATAAAAACAGTTTGCCCTAGTCTTGACCGGGTACTTGTCATTTGTCTTTGCATACACTGTGTGTTCTGGAGCAGTGCGGAGCTCATAGGAAATATCTGCCTGCCTCTACCTCCCGAGTCCTAGGATTAAAGGCAGGCGCCACCAATCCCAGCAGCCAGTTTCTTTAACCTCTGAGCCAGCATCCCCATGACTCCAGTTCCCTGTAAGTCGCAGCTTTGTAAGGCAACTCCCTGGTAGGTACATTACACAGCTCTTGCTATTGGAGTTTTCCACTACTATACGAGTATGTTATCTAACAGTTTAATATAATTTACATGGTACAAATTGTCAGGCACCTAGAAAAAGAATTAATAATTTAACTTTTACCTTCTGTTTTTCTAATCTAATTCAATGTTCACTTGTGTGTTCCCCTCCCCATCCCCTGGGGAATATTTGAGTTACACAAACCATAATAGCATATACACTCTCCTCTACAGAGGAGCCACCCTCCCCTCTACAGAGACACAGTGTGACATTTAAACATGCACGAGGTTCGGCTGGTCCGTGGTTCCCTCCGCAGCTCCTCAGCCCTCTCCCTTTGATTCAAATTTCATTAAACACATGTCAGTTTCTCTCCCCTGCAGGTCAGCTGGGGTAGTGAGCTCTTCCTTTAACATGGCCTCTGCACGGTCATGCATGAAGCTGAGAAGAGAGTGTTAGATTCAGGAGGAAGCTTGAAAATTTAGGTTTCTGGGAGAAGAGATAAAAGAAAAAGCTTTATGTAAATTTGCAGGTACTTGTTGGCAAGCTAGTCACCTGTTTCATCAATGGCAGCCTTATACATGGTCACTCCCCATAGAATTTTCTTATTCCAAAGAGAGAGAGAAATTATGACACTAAGCCGGGTTTGGTGGCATTCGCCTTGTGAATTCAAGGCCACTTTGTAAAGTGAGTTTCAGGACTGCTGGGGCTACAGGGGAACGCTGTCTAAAAAAGAAAAAAGAAAAAAAAGGAAAAGAAAAGAAAAGAAAGGAAATTATGACAATAAATTCAGTGAACTGAAAGTAACATATTGATAGCTTTAGATTTTGAAAATGCAAGGTGGTTTTAACTTACGAAAAGCGACTTCACACACTTTGCCTTCTGTAGGGATGGAATAGAAGGGACCAGAATTTCCTTCAGAAATTCCTTTATAAAACAGAACAACAGAAACTAGGGGTGTGTTCAACTTTGTTTTTCAAGCCCTGAACACCACACAATCAGCACTGACCCTCTGGGACCAGGATAGGTGCGGAGACCCACTTACCACTGGATCAGTATGAAAATAGGTCTTTATGTGAAGTGAATCGACAAGCAAGCACCAGAGGAAAAACCCATGCAGCATGTGTAGGATTCGGGCAGAGGATCTGGGGAAATGTCTTATCTCCTGGATTACCTGTGGTCACTACACTGCAAAGAACGAGGACAAGAAGGGCAGGGCAGGGCAGAGCAGACCCAGCAATGAGCTCTAGTCCATGTGTGATCACTGGAAATGGCTCCTGGTTTAAGCTGAATTTATAAATTTAATTAATTAATTGAAATGAATTTAATTTTCAAAGGCAACTAAGTTGATCCGGATGCGTTTAAGAGTTAACCATCCGTAAGTTTAAAATGAGCAGAGTCTTTCTATCAAGAACTCAGCGGGTACTGCCGTATGTATGTGTCCAGTGATGTGTCAAGTCCTTGCAGAACTGTTTTGGTTATTTGGGTTTGAAAAAGCCTGACAAAGAAACCCCAAGGAGGCTGGAGCACACCTTTAATCCCAGCACTCAGGAGGCATATCATAAAGGCAACTAAGTTGATCAGGATTGCTTTAAGAGTGAAATATCAGCCAGGCGTGGAGGTGCACGCCTTTAATCCCAGCACTCAGGAGGCAGAGGCAGGAGGATTTTTGTAAATTCAAGGCCAGCCTGGTCTACCCAGTGAGTTCCAGGTCAGCTGGGGCTACAGGGAGAAAAAAATAAATAAACTTTACAAAGAAATAAAAAACAACATTCTCCCTCAAAGGAAACTAAGACAAAACAAACAACATAGTGTATTTAAATTTTCGGCTGTGACTGCAAATACCATCTCACTTTACACAGGGCTTGTATCTGCTTTGCACTTGTCATTTGTCTTTGCATACACTGTGTGTTCTGGAGCAGTGTGGAGCTCATAGGAAATATCCAGGAAATAGACATTTCCCCTGGATCCTGCCCCAAATCCTATACGTGTTTCATGGGTTTATCCCCGTGTGTTTGTCTATTCACTTCCAACAAAGACCTGGTTTCATCCTATTACACTCAGTAGGTTTCTTCCTCTTCCTTCCTCTGGTCTTCCTGATTTTTTTCTTTTTTTCTCTTTTTGTTTTTGCTGCTCTTTTTGTGACAGGCATTCATCTAATCCCAACTAGTCTGGTACTCTCTGTTTCTACCAGTCTGGCCTGAGTCTGTCAGAGATCTGCCTGCCTCTGCCTCCCAGTGCTGGGATTAAAAGAGTATGCGGCACACCTGGCTATGCTCCTCTTTAAAAATTAATAATAATACATTTCATTCCTTGAAGGGTGCATACGTTTATACAATGTTTATGGATATCCATCCACCACATCTCTCTCAACTCCCTAGTGCCCTTGGGAGAATTCCCAAGTCTTCTATCCACCAGCAATCACATCCCCAAGGAATGGAGATTCTCCCTCCCTCAGAGGCTACCAAAAACTTCCTTTTGGACAAGGGGGTGTGGAGAAAGAAATGAAATCCAGATTTTTTGAATATATGTAAGACAAAATTTCATTCCCTGTATTGGTCTCCTACCCTCCTCGTTCTTTCTTCTTTCTTCCTTCTTTCTTCCTTTTTCCTTCCTTCTCATTCTCCTTCTTCTTCTTCCTTCTTTCTTCTTCTTCTTTTTCCCTAATTAACAAACAAGATAAATGTCAAATAATGGGTATGAGTGTTAAGTCTGCACTGTTAAGTGCACCCATATTGTGCAGTGCCTGAGGAGGCCAGAAGAGGGTGCCAGATCCCTTGAAATTGTAGCTACTAGGGGGGCTGGAGAGATGGCCTAGCGGTTAAGAGCGCCGACCGCTCTTGCAGAGGACCCGGGTTCGATCCCCAGCACCCACATGGCCGCCGAGAGCCGCCTGAAACTCCAGTTCCAAGAGAACTCCAGTTCCAAGAGAACTCCAGTTCCAGGGGAATCCGAGACCCTCTTCTGACCTCCGCGACATTGCACGACACGGGTGCACAAACCTGCATGCAGACAGTACATTGATACACATACCGAAATAAATAAAATTAAAAAAAATTTAAAAAAAGAAATTGTAGCTACTAACAGTTGTTAGTCAACCTGGGGTTGAAGGGATTAAATCCACTCCTGGAAGGGCAGCCAGTTTCTTTCTTTTTTTTTTTTTTTTTCTTTTCTTTTTGGTCTTTTCGAGACAGGGTCTTCCTGTAGTCCCAGCTGTCCTGGAAACTCGCAGAGATCCGCCTGCCTCTGCCTACAGAGTCCTAGGATTAAAGGCGGGCGCCACCATGCCCAGAAGCCAGTTTCTTTAACCTCTGAGTCACTATCCCCATGACTCTAGCTCCCTGTAAGTCGCAGCTTTGTAAGGCATCTCCCTGGTAGGTACATACACAGCTCTTGCTATTGGAGTTTTCCACTACTATACGATTATGTTATCTAACAGTTTAATATAATTTACAGAGTACAAACTGTCAGGCACCTAGAAAAAGAATTAATAATTTAAATTTTACCTTGTGTTTTTCTAATCTAATTCAGTGTTCACTTGTGTGTTCCCCTCCCCCACCCCCCGGGGAATATTTGAGTTACACAAACCATAATAGCATATACACTCTCCTCTACAGAGGAGCCACCCTCCCCTCTACAGCGACACAGTGAGACATTTAAACATGCACGAGGTTCAGCTGGTCCGTGGTTCCCTCCGAAGCTCCTCAGCCCTCTCCCTTTGATTAAACACATGTCAATTTCTCGGTCCTGCAGGTCAGCTGGGGTAGTGAGCTCTTCCTTTAACATGGTCTCTGCAGGGTCATGCATGAAGCTGAGAGGAGAGCGTTAGATTCAGGAGGAAGCTTGAAAGTTTAGGCTTCTGGGAGAAGAGATAAAAAAAAAGTTTTATGTAAATTTGCAGGTACTTGTTGGCCAGCTTGTCACCTGTTTCATAAATGGCAGCCTTCACTTTTCTTAGATATAGAAAAGCTTCACTTTTCTTAGATATAGCTAATGTGGAAAATAAATGTGTAGTAATAATCTTCCACTAAAAAGATGTATTGATAAAAATAGATTTTAGCACCTGTGTGCATGCAACTTTTTTCCTAGTTCTTCATTGGCTGGGGCACAGTGGTTTGGGAGCAGACAGACCTAGAGTACAGCCCTGCTACTTGTTGTTAATGTGAGCTTCAATATGGTCCTTCTCTTCCCTGAGCCTCTGTTAGAATAATATTTGTCTTGAGATTAAACATTTTTTTAATTATTTATTTATTTTTTTATGTGTATGAGTGTACTGTCTGCATGTAGGTTTGTGCACCCATGTGGTGCAATGCCGCGGAGGTCAGAAGAGGGCATTGCATTCCCCTGGAACTGGAGTTAAAGATGGTTCTTAGCCACCATTTGGGTGCTGGGGAGCGAACCCAGGTCCTCTGCAAGAGCAGTTGGCGCTCTTAACCACTAGACCATCTCTCCAGCCCCCAGAGATTAAACATTTTTTAAATTTAATTTTTGTAATGGATAAATTTGCATGTATATTGGATCCCCTGAAACTGGACTTACAGATGGTTGTTAGCTGTGGATGCTAGGAACTGAACCCAGGTCCTTTCTGAGAACAAGTACTATTAACTGCTGAACCATTTTTCCAAATCTGATTCTCTATAAAACTTATGCTGGGTGTGGTGGTACACATCTTTAATTCCAGCATTCCAGAGGCACAGGCAGGCAGATCTCTGTGACATTGAGGCTAGCCTGGTTTACATATCAAGTTCCAGGCCAGCTGTGGCCTTAACACCCCCCTAAAACTGTGTGTATGTGGGCTCACACCAGTGCATATGTGGAGGGCAGGGGACAATTTCTGGGAGTAGAGTCTCCTTCCACCATGGGTTCCTAGGACTGAACTCCTATCTTCTGACTCTCTGGGAAAGTGCTTTTACCTGCTGAGACATCTCACTGCCTCTCCAGAGATTTTTTTTTTGGTCTAGTTGAGACAGGGTCTCCCTGTAGCCCCAGCTGGCCTGGAATTCTATATCTAGACCAGGCTGGCCTTGAACTCAGAGAGATCCACCTGCCTCTGCCTTCCTGGTTCTAGGAGTAAAGGCGTGTGACACCATGCTTGGCCTCTCCCAAGAGTCTCATGAGGCTTAAATAAGACACCTCATCTGAAAAGCCTGGCATGCATCAGATGAACACTGGGGCACCACACGTATATATGCCCTTCTCCCTTCTTAGATTTCAAATACAAACTCCTCAAGATACAGCAGTGTAAATCCATTGTGGCACACATTTTCCCTGTAAGGCTGCAGGGAGTGTCAATGCGATGAGTCGTGACCACTGTATTACAGGGAGGCAGAAGCATGAAGTGTCATGGAGCTGGGTGTTAAGCAAGNTTTTTTTGGGGGGTGCTCACTTTTTTGAGACAGGTGTCCCGGTCTTGCTGTTTTCTCAATGCACTTTATTGATTCTAGATACGCTACTATATTTAATACCTTCTTTCACACTCATTCTAATGAACTACAGCTTACTTATCACAGTAGTAGCCCCATGCTGTCCAGGAACTCACTATGTAGACCAGGCTGGCCTCAAACTCACAAAGATCCACTTGTCTCTGCCTCCTGAGCTCTGGGATTAAAGGCGTGCACCACCATGCCTGGTATGCTTACTATTCTTTATAGGGCTTTCCACTTGGGTAGAAAGAGGACATGGAAAATGTATTATAGCACACAAAAATACTTTTCTCTCTTCAACATCACTGGTAAAACATTTGGAAAACAAAACAAAACTGGGGCTGGAGAGATGGCCTAGCAGTTAAGAGCACCGATTGCTCTTGCAGAGGACCCGAGTTCAATCCCCAGCACCCACATGGTGGCTGAGATAATCCGTTCAAACTCCAGTCCAGGAGAACTCCAGTTCCAGGGGAATCCGACACCCTCTTCTGATCTCCGCGGCATTGCATGACATGGGTGCACAAACCTACTTGCTGACAGTACATTCATACACATAAAAAAAAAAAAATAAAAAAAATTAAAAAACAACAACAAAAAAAACCCTGAAAATCACTTTCTCTAGAGATAATCATCACCAATACTGTGACCTGTAGTTTCCATTTCTTCCTTAAAAAAAAAACAAAACAACAAACAAACAGACAATTAGTTTATAAAATATACCTTAAAATTGGGGGTATACTAAACCTACTAAGAACTAGTGTTAGCCTGGTGTGGTGGCACAAGCCTTTAATCCTAGCACTCAGGAGGCAGAGGCAGGCAGATCTTTGTGAGTTCAAGGCCAGCCTGGTCTACAGAGCGATTCCAGGACAGCTGGGGTTACAGGGAGACCCTGTCTTGAAAAGACCAAAAAACAAAACACAAAAACAAAACAAAACAAAACAAACAAAAAAAACTAGTGTTTAATGAACACTTTCTTTTTGTTTAGAGATAGAAAGCAATTTCTTTTCTCCTGTGTTATGTACTGTAGATCTAAAATCAGGAAGGAAAAACAATAGTTTACTGAATTTTTTTTTTTTGTCTTTTTGAGATAGGGTCTCCCTTTAGTCCCAGCTGGCCTGGAACTTGCTATGTAGACCAGGCTGGCCTTGAACTCAGAGATCCGCCTGCCTCTGCCTCCTGAGTGTTGGGATTAAAGGTGTGTGCCACCACACCTGGCTTTAGTTCTAACTATGAAGTTTTCTTATATAAGTATGACTTAGAATCAAACCTATCAACCAGCTACACATATAAAACCATGAACATCACTTTCCACAAATTCTTCTTTTTAGTTACTATGAGATCTTGAAGGGACTATGGCTACCGGAAAAGACTCTAGAATTATTTTTATTTATTTATTTTTTTTTTACTGGTTCTTAAACATATGCTTAGAAATTTTACCTAGTCCTTTTAAAAATCACAAAATGCATTCCTATAAACTTAG
The DNA here is from genome assembly GCA_009823505.1 of Rhizomys pruinosus. Lineage (NCBI taxonomy): Eukaryota > Metazoa > Chordata > Mammalia > Rodentia > Spalacidae > Rhizomys > Rhizomys pruinosus. The sequence continues at coordinate 901,110 of VZQC01008534.1, read as the reverse complement.
GACTTTTTTTGGTCTTTTTTTGAGACAGGGTCTCCCTGTAGATCCAGGTGGCCTGGAACTTACTATGTATATGGATCAGGCTGGCCTTGAATGCACAGAGATCTACCTGCCTCTGCCTCTAAGTGCTGGGATTAAAGGCATGTGCCATCATGCCTGGTTAACTTTAGGAGTCTTAAGGCAAATCCTGTTTTTTAACTCAGATAGTAGTTATGTATACTTCTTTACTGACTTTAATTTGCAAATGCAGAAACATTAAAACAAAACAAAACAAAATAATAACAACCCCCCACCAAATCCTGATTAGTTTCTAAAGCAGGTGCTAAGTATAAAAATACTCTGAAATAGTCATAGAAGTTTCAACACATACCTCTAAAAAGGAAACGAATGCACAGTGTGGTACACAGGCCTATAATTCTAGCACCCATGAGGCAAAGGCAGGCAGGCCTCTGTAAGAGCAAGGCCAGCCTGCTGTACCTAGAAAGTTCCAGGCCAACTGGGGATACAGGGAGACCCTGTCTCAAAAAACACCCCCCAAAAAAAACCCTGAATAAGATGTTCTAAAAAACAAAACAAAAATGAAACAAAACAAGATGACCTGAACAACCGTAGGGATTCTTTTAAATGGACTGGAAACATCCTCATTTTTTTGGTGGCTCCTTGAGTGGGGTCTGTAGATGCAATTGCTGCTCTTTGAAAGCCATCTTAATTTCTTTAAAAATTTTTATTAATAATTTTTATTTTTGTATATGAGTATACTGGCTGCATGTATGCAAGTGCACCCATGTTATAGAGGTCTGAAAAAGGATACAAGAGGGTGTCTAATCCCCCTGGAATGAGTTAGGATGGTTGCTGCCACCATGTGGGTGCTGAGAAGTGAACCAGGGTCCTCTGCAAAGTAGCCTGTGTTATTAACCACTGAGCCATCTCTCTAGCTCCTGTCTTAGTATCTTTTTTTTTTTTAACTTCTTATGTGTATGAGTATACTGTCTGCAAGTAGGTAGGTGGACCTGTGACTTGCAATGCTGTGGAGGTCAGAAGAGGGCGTCAGATTCCCCTGGAACTGGAGTTAAAGACAGTTCTGACACCCTCTTCTGACCTCCATGGCATTGCACGACACGGGTGCACAAACCAACATGCAGACAGTACATTCATACACATAAATAAATAAAAATTAAAAAAAAGACAGTTCTTAGCTGCCATGTGGGTCTGGGAATCGAACTGGGTCCCCTGCAAGAGCAGTCAGTGCTCTTAACCACTGGTAGCATATCTTTTTTTTGGTCTTTTCAAGACAGGGTCTCCCTGTAGCTCAAGCTGTCCTGGAACTCACTCTGTAGACCACGCTGGCCTTGAACTCACAAAAGAATCACCGTGCTTCTGCTCGCCAAGTGCTATGTTAATAGTGCGTGCAACCTACATTGTCCCAGCCTCTAGTCTTAGTATCTTAGTAGCACTGACAGGCATCCCTCTGAAAGTACTTGCCATTAATTTCTCAAATGTTCCTTCTCTACAGATAATGTTTTTTTTTCTACAGTAATGTTAAATGAAATTAGCAATTCCTAAATTCAAATCAAATTAGTGAATCTGAAGAAACAAGGAATTTTTAAAAATTGGTTTTATTATTTATATATATTTATTTATTTATTGATTTTATTTTATGGTTTGAGTTTTTTTTTTATTTTTGTTTTTTTTTGTCGTGCACCTGCTGATGCAGAGGTAAGAAGAGGGCATTGGATTCCCCTGGAAGCTGGAGTTAAAGAGGTTTTCTTATGACTAGGTGCTGGAAAGCTACCGGAGATCACTAGCAATGAGCAGATCAGGCTCTTAACTGCTATGGGCCATCTCTCCAGCACGAATAAGATTTTTTTCTCCCCCAATCTCCTTTATCCCAGTGGCCTGTAAGCTCTCTATGTAAGACCAGGCATGGCTTCTCGAAACTACAGAATGCCTTGCTCAAGCCTCTGCGAGTGCTGGGATTAAGGCATGCAGCCCACATTGGCTTGAGAATAGTTTTTTTTTATTATTTTTTTCTTTTTTGTCTTTTTGAGCACAGGTGTCTATAGCTCTGGCAATGTTCCTGAAACTCACGTCTGTAGACCAGGCTGGCCTCGAAATGCACGAGATCTGCTCCCAAGTGCGATATTTAGGCAGCACCAACACCCAGGCATATATTTCTGTTTTGTATATACGTCGTGCAAGTTTTGACCCCTGTCGTGCAATGCGACGGAGGTTCAGAAAGGAGTTGTCAGGATCCCCTGAACTGGAGTCTCCTGGAATGGGAGTTTCAGGCTGGTTCTAGCCGCCATGTAGGCTGGATTGACTCGCGGTCCCTCTGTAAGAGTGGTTAGACGCTCTTTAACCACTTAAGCCACTCCCCCATTTGAGATAGATTTTTAATAGCATTTTGATTAATGGAGTTTGCCATTTTGCCCAGGAGTGAAATTAGTTAAGTTCTTTGTAGATGACAGAAAGAGATTCATTATGTATGACCAAATCATGGTGTAACTAGTAGACTATGCATAGGGCAGGATTAATTCTGAAGGGCACACGCCTAGGACACAACAGATTCATACATGCTCAGCATCAACTTACAGTGTCAGTGAAGGAGAGCTGAGAAGTCCGGCCCGATGCGGACTGCATCTTGCATAGCATTCCATTCCATTGACTGCAGACATCCATGATCTGAGTTGTATGGCCCAAGATAAACCACCCAGGTGAGAAATAGACTGCCTGGATAGTAGTTATGCATTCTGGCCACTTCACCAGCCTTGTGCAAACTCTGTAATGCAGACCTGAAGGATATGCTTAGAAATTAGCACTTCAGAATTATGAGGCACTAAAAGGCCCAAATGCAAGTGTATTAAAACTCTTCTAAGTCTTAAATTCTACAGAATATCATCTCTGGAGAATTTCCTCCCTGAGATTCAAGGTTCCCTATCTTGAAGCATCCTTAAGGCATGGAGCTAGGAGGAGGGGAATAGAAGTAACAACATCCAGTAAAAAACAGATCTACAAACCTGTGGCACTTAGAATCCTTATACTTAAAAGCATGGTGTGACGATATCATTAGAAAACTAAAAATCTCAACAATTTTTCAAAGATTTGTTTCCCTTGGCATGATTAGATTACATACAGAGCATAGTCTCTATAAGTCTTACAGGCTCCACCATGATCATCTACATAGAGGCCCCCATATCAGGAGGCTCTGTCCTAGGAAGCACTGAACTAATGCCGTTTATCATTCATATTATCTTAGTCTCCTAGTTCTTTTTTATATTTTTATTTATTTTTATTAATTTTTTATGTGTATGAATGTACGGTCTGCATGTAGGTTTGTGCACCCTCATGCATGCAATGCCGCAGAGGTCAAAGAGGGTGTCGGAATTCCCCTGGAACTGGAGTTCTCCTGGAATTGGAGTTAAGACTAGTTCTCAGCCACCATGTGGGTGCTGGGGATCGAACCCAGGTCCTCTGCAAGAGCAGTTGGTGCTCTTAACTGCTAGGCCATCTCTCCAGCCCCAAGTCTCCTAGTTCTTTAAACCATTTAAAGCATTTCTAAGAACAGCTCTGGTTCTTCTGAAACTAAATTAAACCTTCAGAACTAAGGAACCCAAGAAGAGTAAACAAAACTAAAAAGTATCCAATGATTATCTACCAGAAATGCTAGAAAGTAAAAATAAAAGCAGACCAGAAAAGAAAGCTAGGAAGTAACTCACATAAGGTATAAGACATTGTTCTAGCATTTTGTTCTAATTACTGTATCTCAAATGCTCAAAAAGAAAGGCCTAGGGTATAAGCTGGAGATAAGTTAGTATATATCAAATAAAAACATTTTTATTGGGGCCTTCTTTTTGAGACAGGGTCTCCTGTAGCCCCAGCTGGCCTGGAGCTACTAGTTATAACCAATTATGGCCTTGAACTCAAAGAGACCTACCTGCCTCTGCCTCCACAAATGGGGATTAAAGGCGTGTGCCACACGATGCTCTGGGGTAAAAATTATATTTTCAGAAAAAAATCTTTGAGCTGAAGAGATGGCTCAGCGGTTAAAGATGCCAACCTGCTCTTGCAGAGGACCCGGGTTCGATTCCCAGCACCCAACATGGCAGCTAAGAACGTTTCTTTAACTCCAGTTCCAGGGGAATCGTGACCCTCTTGCTGACCTCACACAGCATTGCATGACAGGGTGCACAAACCTACATGTGAGACAGTACACTCATACACATAAAAATAAAATAAAAAAGAAAAAATAGTCTTAATTAGCACAAAATTAATTCTCACTCCTAAAAGAAAAGGAAAATGTAAGGGCGGAGAGATGGACACCTACGGTTAACGAGTCGGGACTGCTTCGTTGCAGAGGACCCAGGTTCGATTCTCAGCACCCACAATGGTGGCTGTGAGAACTGTTGTGAACTCCAATTCCAGGAGAACTCCAGTTCCAGGGATCCGACACCTTCTTCTGACCTGCGCGCTTCGCACGACACGGTGCGCAAACCTGCATGCAGACAAGATACATTCATTATACATATAAAAAATAATTAAAAAATTAAAAGAAAGGAAAAAGGGAAATGGTGAGGAATTCCATGGCTTAATCCAGTTGTACCTGATTTGTTTATAATTTTGTTTCTTTTGGATTTTTTTTTTCACTTATTCCATGAAGGTGTTGTAGGATGGCCAAAATACTTTGGATCGCACTTTGTCAGAAAATGATTTAAAATTGTTTTGCAAGCTGTGTGTGGTGGTCATGGCCTTATGCCAGTACTTGGAGATGGAGGCCAAACGATGGTTTATATGGTAAGTTTCAAGCCACCTGGAGTGCTACATGTGGGAGACCCTGGTTCTCAAGATGCTGAGGTCATCTCTCAACCTCACACTGTGACAATTTTTTAAAATTGTATTTCTGTTGGGTGTGGTGGCCACATGCCTTTTAATCCCAGCACTTGGGAGGCAAAGGCAGGTGGAGGTCTTTTATGAGTTCCAGGCCAGCCTGGTGCTCCATACCCATAGTGAATTTCCAGGCCAGCCGGGGCCACACGGGTAGCCTGTCTCAACAACAACAAAAAGAAAAAAATATATTTTCTATGTCACCTTGAAGTAACAATTGCAACAGATAACACCAAATCCTATACCACAAATACAGTATGTTTACAGTGAAGTTATTCATTTCAAAAACCACTTCTCACAAAGCACTTCTAATACATTATATAATATATTATTATATAATATATATATTATATTACGGGAAGTATCCGCAGATAGGAACGAGGAGAGACGAGAGAGAGAGAGAGAGATTAAAAGCCACCTTACCGACATTGGCTTGCACAGATACCTCGGTTTGAGATATGTGAACTCTATTATATTTTTGATACGTTCGAACCCAGCTAAAACAGAAAGAGAAAACAAAAGTCCACAAATAAGGGTTGGTATTTCAAGTTTGAGTTTTGAAGTTTGCTGAAACAGCTACTTAAATAGAAGAAAGCAACAGATATGTTATGTAGAAATGAACTAGAAATAGTACGTGACTGAAACGCTTTAACAAATTGTCTGGATTATCCACCAGGTAAAATGAATGGATTTTCACAGTGAAATTAGGGCATTACATACAGTTTCATGAAGAACTATAGTCAAACTGTTCTGATTGTATAGTTTCTATTTGCAAAGATTTTTGGATTCTTAGCAAACCTGATCTTGGTTTATAAATTGGAGCAAACATCTTAGTCTCTTGGGGACACATTCTAAATACCCCCCAACCCAGGAGGTGGGGGAGGGTGACTGGAAGGAACTGGCACAGGAAAGGGGTGATCACTGCAGGCTGACAGCTGGCAGAGGCTACAAGAGGTTATTTGAAACAGAACACATCCTCCTCTGGGAGGGCATGGACAGCAGTCCCACATGTTCACACTGAAGGAGTGAGTGTCACTCCAGAGTGGCAGGACTAAGCCCATGGTACAAGTACTACTGCAAGACAAGAAACAATCCTTAAATTACTTCCTTTGGTTCTGGGAAGACAATCTCTGTTAACTGAACCCAAAGCCATAAACACCTCAAGCTATAGAACTGTGGCTACAAACATTAGAACAGGAAAGAAGATGTCTATTGTAATTATTACTAGAATCTCATGCATAGTTCCCAGGATTTGCGTTAAAGAGAGTGGGTCCCTAGTACTACAGGAGTGCAGAGGCAGAGGTAGGCGTGTGATCTCTGTGAGTTTGAGGCCAGCTTGGCTCTACATACCCAAGTTCTGCAGGCCAGCCAGTGCACACGTGTGAGACCCTAGTGAAGAGGAAAGACAGAAAAGATTGGTCAATCATCCTTCCTTATATTATTTTGACGCAAAGAAAACTTATTGACTGAACTTTGCTAATGATTTTGGTTGCAAGTAGGTTACTATGGGTTTTTTTTGTTTTGTTTGTTATTTTTTTCTTTTTGAGACAGGGTCTCCCGTGTAGCTCCAGCTGTCCTGGAACTCACTCTGTAGACCAGAGGCCTTGAACTCACAAAGATCCGCTGCCTCGCCTCCCAAGTGCTAGGATTAAAGGCGATTGTGCCACCAGGCCCTGAGAGTAGTTCACGGTTTTTAAAAAAATAAAAAATCCAAGAGTGACTTCGCTGCTGCCTTTCATTTTTGCAGGTCTTAGCTCAGAATACAGCACTGCTAACTCGACTTACAAAGATTTTATCTTTTTCTTTTGGCAGAGGGAAGTGGGACACCAGAAAAAGTTCATGTTAAGCCGAAGGCGGCTCAAAAACTAGTCTACATTAGTGAGGGTGGCTTACTGTTCCTTCAGTGCTGGAATTACAGCAATGTATACCATGCTTATCTCCAAGGATTACTTCTAATGCCCAAAACTACTGCTGATTGCTGAAGAGCTTGGAATAAGGGATTTGTTCAATTCTAAGATTTACTGAACATTACGAATAACTATCTGGAAAGGGAAAAGGAATTTTTGAAAGTCTAAGATTGTAATAGTCTAATGGCTTGTTATCAAATTAGAGAAACAAATAGTATAACAAATAAAACAGGGCTTATTTGTTTGTGTGAGGATATGTGTTTTGCTTTAAGAGAGAGTCTCAATACATAGTGGCCTTGAACTTGAAAATCTCAAGTTTCAACCCTCTCCATCCTGAGATTACAGTGTATATTACCACATCAAGCAAAATACTGCTTGGTAGCTGTGTAATGAACTAGCACTGCTTAAATGCTGAATAGGAATGTCAACAACGGCAGTCCTACCATGCATGTACACTAAATCACTGTTCCAGGGCCTGGGGATATTTAACTCAGTTGCAGAGTACTTGGTTAGCATGGGTGAAACTGGCTTCAGATAAATAGGTTGGTGCAGGAAGCCATGGACTTCCTGATCAACTGCCTCTGTCATATCACTTCGTCTGACAAGCTGTTTACCACTTACCTTCTTTTCTCTCAAGGATGTCTTAAAGATTTTTATTTTTTTGCGTAGGAATGGTAGTATGTACCCACTTTGACCACAGAACTGTGGGACAGAGGCAAGGGGGCCCCCCACTAGTCTTAGAGGCTAAGCCGTTGCTCTACATACCAAATTCTAGGCCACAGGGCTACATATTGATATTGGTCTCTCATTTATTTATTTTAAGTTATGTTTATTATTTATGTTATTTATTTATTTATTTATTTATTTATATTTCAGAGACTGAGGGTCTCCCTGTAGCCCAGCTGCCGCGAACTTCATATCAGGTTAACCTTTTGAACTACAGTAGATCATGTCCTAGCTTCTGCCTCAGAAAGTGTATGAGCATTAAAGAGTGCTGTCACACCATCACCGTGCGCTTCTTCATGAAGGTGGCTTAGATTACTCATATAATTTCTCCTTTTCTGACATCCCTTCTCCAATATATCTAAAAGGGTGCAGCATGGTGATGAGCGCGGAAAGAATGGTTGTGACATGGGATGTGGAAACACAGTATGGTTAAGAGACATCCGGTTTCAGGTCAGATTGGGCTCTGGAACCTGGATTTAGTAATAAGTATTTCTTCTACGTGCCCAGACAGACCTTTGGGGCTTGTATATGGCAAGCAAAGGCTACTACCCTACTACATGCCTATACTGTCAGCTGTGGTGATTTAAGAATGAGAATGTCGCTTCACAGGCTCCAGAGTATTTTGAAAGTTTCCCCAGTATTAGCTGGTGGGTGTTTGTGTTGGGTTTTTAGGAGGGTGCACCCGTTGCTGGAGGACAAGCCGATGTCCACTGGGTGAATTTGAGATGTGTCATAGCCCCCTTTGCCATCTTTCCGTAGTATCTCTCATCTGCTTCCGCTGAGCCTCCTGATGATGTGACTACTTTTCAGTCTCTGTTCTCTCCCGTCACCTCCTGCCATGATGGACTGCTGATCCTTGATACCATAAGCCCAAAGTAAACTCTTCCTTCTATTAGTTGCTTTGGTCCATGGTGTCTTTATCGAACAGGCAACAAAAAGTAACTAGTACAGACTCTAAGTAGATCATCTTAGACAAATTACCTAACTGCTTTGTGTTTGTCTCTTCATCTATAAAAGTGGGATATAAATGAACCTGTTTTTGTACGACTGTTAAGTATATTTAAAATGCATGTAAGTGTTCCTAAACATAACAATTTCTATTAAGGATATCTACTACATTGCCAAAAAATAAAAAATTACAAAAGCCAGGCGATGGTGTGTGCATGCCTTAATGTGCTAAGCACAACTGAGGAGGGCAGAAGCAGGCAAGATCTTGATGAGTTCAAGGCCGCCATGGTTCTAGCCAGAGGTGAGTATCCAGGACAAGCATGGGGCTACAGGAGAGCCACTGTCTCAAAAAGAGCAAAAAAAAAAAGAATCTACTTATGCTCAAAAAACATATGGATTTGGTTTTCTTTCAATACTGCAAACTCCGTTCGGACATAGTTATTTAACTTCTCTCTCAGGCCTTCATGTAGGTAATCCAGAAAGCCCTATACTCACAGGCACTTATCATAAAAGTTGAAGATAAAGCTAGGCAAGGTGGCATATGCCTACAAAGTTGCCAGGAAGGCTGACCATAAGGGAGAATTATGATTTCAAGGACCAGTCTTACAGTATGATTCATATGCACTTCTTAGGATAGCCAGGCTTGTGATAGAGACCCTGTCCCAAAAGACACTGAAAGGGAGGAAAAGAAAATTTTTAAAAATATTTTAAAGTAGGCATATATATGAAATATAGCTTGCAGTGCAAAATAATTGAATATGAACCTATAGTAGTGCCTGCTAATGACATCTGAAAGGGATGTGGATGTGTGAGGTATCAAGAGAAGAAGATGCAAAATATTTTTATTTATTTATTCTATTTATTATTTATTTATTTATTTATTTTATTTATTTATTGGTTCTTTTTGACAGACAGTGGCTCTCCCGTTTTGCCTTCAGCTTCCTAGCTTGTGTCCTACGAATCTTCACTCGTTATATCCGGCCGTGCTCCTTGAACCCTCTACTCAACCTCCCGATTCCCCACCTCTCCTTCTCACTGGCCCCCACCAGTACAATAGAGCAAATTACACCAGGCGTATTTGCCAACAACCAAACAATACGCCCATGTGGCAATATGATTATGTTAAGAATCAAAAGATGATGACTCACTCCAAATGCAAACTCATTCGAAATCGAGCTCGCAGCCTAAGGTGAAAGAGATGCAATGAATGAGTGTGGCACTCGCTCGGTGGTCAAACTTGTTAAGACCTAACGCTCCAATAGAGCTCTAGTTGTATGTGATGTCGTAGAGGCTTAGCAGCAGTAATAGAGCTTCTAGAAGCATAGAGCCGGCCCTTCCCACCACGAAACTGCTGGGGCTGGAGTAACCAAACGGCCACCACAGTCGGCGACAACCCCATAAGGCCACACTCGGTGAATCGACGTCTCACCGGTATAAGATGCACTTCGCTCTCAGTAGAGAAAAAAAAAAATGGAACTTTCCCCCAACGATTGGGTTTCCAAGAGAACTCCATTCCAAGAGAACTCCAGTTCCAAGGTGAATCGACCATCTTGAATCTGCCCGACATGGCACCGGACACGGATGCCCACAAACCCTGGGCATGACCCAAAGAGAATGATAAACACATAGAAAAAAGTTAAATGGTTAGAAGAAAAAAAACATGCTTACAGGCTAAGTTTATTAATAACACAAAGTTTGCATAGCTTATCAGAAACTGAATGCTATACCGAAGCGATACAGTACCTGAAGCGAGAGTCAGCTATCCCTATAATACTAGTGGACAAAATCCTAACCTCTAGGAACATCGGAGACTACCTGTCAACTCCCCAGACCGTGTTGACGCTGTGATACTTTGGCAGGTGCTTTGACCAGCACAGGTGTCAGCTGACGCTCGCTAGCAAGTGAGGACACATAGAACAGGAATCTAGCTAAGTAATAATTCAAAGGCCTTATACTTCAGGTTTCAAACCGAGTTATATTTTACCTACTCCAGATCAACCACACATCATATTATGGAAGCTCTGCTCATGTACTAGACATGTCGAAGGATGTTCTGAATGGGTAGGCAAACAAAGAGAATGAACCTCTTAAACTACAGGAAGTATTTCGCGCCCAGGCATAAATAGTAGTGGCGTCCTACGACCTAATTCCCAGCAACTGAAGGAACGAGAACAGTAGCATAGGATTCTCTGATAGACAGAAAGTCCAACACTGGTCTACAGATTGTGAGTAATCTAGGATCAGCTGGTGGTGCTAACAAGAGAGACCCACTGTCTCAAAAAATACAAAAAACCAAAAACCACAAAGCAAAATGAAGGAGACGGAAGAGCATGATCTCTCAGCGCAGTATGAAGTAGCACTATTGCGCTCTGTCCAAGGAATCGAAGTCCCCGGTCAGCCCGCACCCACGTCTGATGTTACGAATTGCCAGCTCCGGATAATGTTTTTCGGCTCTACATGAAAATAATCGTTCGTAGAGAGTCTGTACTCTCCTTTAGTTATATCATTAGCGCTCCCGCAAATCTTCAAGATAACAATTAACAACATGAGAATGAAAGACACTGAGTAGTTTATTGAATGTAAGTGTACTACCACACCATAGTAAAGCCCCAGCAATTTGCAAGCTATTGATAAGTGGTTCAGCTAGTGCATTTGAGAGAAATGCAGAGAGTATTAAGTCACTGAAGAAGCTCAAAGTAAAGAAAGACCTTTTATTTCAATGGAGAAAAAAATGGTCTCAGACAAACAAGCAAGATAAACAGTTACTCTCGGCACACACTTAAGTGCTCACCTCCGTCTATGTTTATTCACTTGGAAGGGTTCATAAATGGCAGTATCCCTCATGAGTGCCTTATTTCCTTATGGAAAATAAATGAGTCTACATGAGCAAATCACGGGCGGTCTTACACTTTTCGGTTGGATTAAAAGCGGTCACGTGCTGTGGTAAATAACCTTAAAGCACTAGGTGCTCGAGTGCAAGGATAGACATGGCGGATCATTTGTGTAGCTTTCTAAGCCAGCCACTAAAAAAATGGTCGACAAGCTGTTAAATATGATAAAAAGTAAAGTTCCTAAGGAAGACAGCCTGTTATGGTACGCACGAAAGACCTCTGTGTTCTCTCAGAAAACGACAAAAAATAAAAGAGACAAATAAGAATATAGAAAATTCAAAGAATAAGATATAGGTATATACACGTACGTGTATTTATTCCTTAAGGTACTTCATAATATGGCTTATAAGTCAGCGTTAAGTCTACAATACACCAATAAAGTCAGAGAATTTTATAGGGCTATGAAGAGAGTATCATATGGCGATCACCCTACATGATAAAAACTACTTGATGCTTTGCAAAACCACATCCTGGTCGTTCTACTACTTTGATATTTTAACCTATTGTTTTTGAAGACATTAGTCTTTATAATTATTTCTGATTTAGGAGCAATATTTGAAATCTCCTCTCTCAAAGAGTCACATGTGAGATGAATCTGAGCACCTACGTAGTCTATCACCTCTTACTGATCTCAAGCAGGGTACTCATTCCAAACACCAAAGATTGTTATAGGAGAATTTATATTGGCACCTTTTCTAGTCTAAATAGAAAAATGAATAAAGCTATCTCGCAGCTTTTCATGTGTCCCGATTTGTTTCCACTATTATCTGAGAAAGGTATATAATTCTTTTGTTGACAGCTTGACCAAGAGGCTGTTTTTTTAATATTGACAGATGTATTGTTGTTTACTGAGGTAATTATTTTTATATAATTAACTAGTGTAGGGCTCCGATATGAACATTCTTCTGATAAAGAGTTTGTTAGAGCACAAAGTGTAGATAAGCATAGATGTAGCCATCGTATAGCATTATGCGTTGGTTTTGGTGGGGTTTGTTTTTACAACACCAATTGTGCTGGCAATTTACTGCCTTCTATCTCTAGGGGAAGACTCCCCAGAAGTTTCCATGCAGCTTTGGTTCCTATTTTTACAGGGTTTTCTTTCAGAGGAAAGCTGTTAAAAGAATTGATCCAACTATACAGGGAGGGCAGAGTAGGGAGTGTCAAGGAGATGGGTGGTGACCACGGATATACAGAGAGGGCAGAGCATGGAGTGTCTTATAGATGTGTGATGACCCCTGCTATAAGGGAGGGCAGAGCAGGCAGTGTCAAGGAGATGGGTGGTGACGACTGCTATACAGGGAGGGCAGAGCAGGGAGTGTCAGGGAGATGGGTAGTGACCACTGCTATACAGGGAAGGCAGAGCAGGGAGAGTCAAGTTGCTGGGTGGTGACCAAGGCTATCCAGGGAGGGCAGAGAAGGGAGTGTCAAGGAGATGGGTGGTAAACATGGCTATACAGGGAGGTCAGAGCAGGGAGTGTCAAGAAGATGGGGGTTGACCACGGTTATACAGGGAGGGCAGAGCAGGTAGTGTCAGGGAGATGGATTGTGACCACTGCTATACAGGGAAGGCAGAGCAGTCAGTGTCAAGGAAATGGGTGGTGACCACTGATATACAGGGAGGGCAGGGCAGGGAGTGTCAAGGAGATGGGTGGTGACCATGGTTATCCAGGAATAGCAGAGTCTGGAGTTTCAAGGAGATGGCTCGTTACCACGGCTATCCAGGGGGGACGATCAGGGAGTGTCAAGGAGATAGGTGGTGACCACAGCTATACAGGGAGGGCTGAGCAGGTAGTGTCAAAGAGATAGGTGTCGACCACTGCTATAATGGAGGGCAGAGCAGGCTGCGTCTATGAGATGGGTGGTCACCAGTGCTATACAAGGAGGGCAGAGCAGGGATTGTCAAGGAGATGGGTGGTGATGACTGCTCTACAGAGTGGGCAGTGCAGGGAGTTTCAAGGAGATGGGTGGAGACCACGGCTATACAGGGAGGGCAGAGCAGGGAGTTTCAAGGAGATGGGTGGTGACCACCGGTATACAGGGAGGACAGAGCAGGGAGTGTCAAGGAGATATGATGTGACCACGGCTATCCAGGGAGGGCAGAGCCTGGAGTTTCACGGAGATGGGAGGTGGCCACAGCTATCCAGGGAGGGCAGATCATGTAGTGTCAAAGAGATGGTTGGTGACCATGGCTATACAAGGAGGGCAGGGCAGGGAGTGTCAAGGAGATGGGTGGTGATGATTGCTATACAGAGAGGGCAGTGCAGGGAGTTTCAAGGAGATGGGTGGTGACCACGGCTATACAGGGAGGGCAGAGCAGTTAGTGTCACGAGATGGGTGGTGACAACTGCTATACAGAGAGGGCAGTGCAGGGAGATTCAAGGAGATGGGTGGTGACCACGGCTATACAGGGAGGGCAGAGCAGGTAGTGTTAAGGAGAGGGGTGGTGACCAAGGCTATGCAGTGAGGGCAGAGCAGGGAGTGTCACAGAGATGTGTGGTGAACACTGATATACAGGGAGGGCAGAGCAGGGAGTGTAAAGGATATGGGTGGTGACACAGCTATACATAGGGGCAGATCAGGGCGTGTCAGAGGGATGGAAGATGACCACAGCTATACAGGGAAGGCAGAGCCTGGAGTGCCTAGGAGATGTGTGATGACCATGGCTCTACAGGGAGGGCAGAGCAGGGAGTGTCAAGGAGATGGGTGGTGACCAAGGCTGTACAGGGAGGGCAGAGCAGGGAGTGTCAAGGAGATGGGTGGTGACCACAGCTATAAAGCGAGGGCAGAGCAGTGATTGTCAAGGAGATGGCTGGTGACTACGGATATACAGGAAGGGCAGAGCAGGGAGTGTCTAATAGATGTGTGATGACCACTGCTACAAGGGAGGGCAGAGCAGGCAGTGCCAAGGAGATGGGTGGTGACCACTGCTATACACGGAGAGCAGAGGAGGGAGTGTCAGGGAGATGGGTGGTGACCACTGCTATGCAGGGAGGGCAGAGGAGGGAGTGTCAAGGAACTGGGTGGTGACCACGGCTATCTAGGGAGTGCAGAGAAGGGAGTGTCAAGGAGATTGTTGGTGACCACCGCTATACAGGGGGGGCAGAGCAAGGATTGTCAAGGAGATGGGTGGTAAGCAGGGCTATACAGGCAGGGCAGAGCAATGAATGTCAAGGAGATGGGTAGTGACCACTGCTATACAGGGAGGGCAGAGCATTTAGTATCAGGGAGATGGATGGTGGCCACTGCTATACAGAGAAGGCAGAGCAGGCATTGTGAAGGAGATAGGTGGTGACCACTGCTATACAGGGATGGCAGAGCAGGGAGTGTCAAGGAGATGGGTGGTGACCACTGCTATACATGGAGGGCAGAGCATTTAGTATCAGGGAGATGGATGGTGACCACTGATATACAGGGAAGGCAGAGCAGGGAGTGTCAGGGAGATGGGTTGTGACCACTGCTATACAGGGAAGGCAGAGCCGGGAGTGTCAGGGAGATGGGTGGTGACTGCTACACAGGGAGCTAGGATTAAAAAAAAAATAGAACCGGGCGTGGTGGCGCAAGCACTTGTAATCTAGCAAAATTGGGAGGCAGAGGCAGGCGGATCTTTTTGTGAGTTTCAAGGCAGCCTGATCTACAAAGTGAAGTTCCAGGACAGCTAGGAAAGATAAAAAAAAAAAAAAAAAAACTCAAAAAGACAAAAATAATAAATAAATAAAAAAAATCAAATGAGAAATATCTAAAGACCAAGATAGTACTTCGTTTTTGATGTGTAATAGTCAATGGAAGAGAGATGGGCCATCATTTATTTTACATTAGAAAAAAACAGGCCTATAGAAATTAAGTCCAAGACTATGGAAAGAAACCTATTACTAGCCCGGGCGCTTTTAGAACTCGCGACTGTGCATGTGGTTGGCCGGTCATCAGAGCAGAATTCATGTTATTTTCTTTTGTTTAAGCGATGCAAGCAGGTGACATGGTGGTCACACCTTTAAAAAATAATTTTTTTTTCGTTACTTTTGTGTATTTATTTTAATGTATGTGTATGTGAGGTGTCGACTCGTCCTCGCGATGTAGGTTTGTGCATGGTTGTGCAGACTGTCGGTTAGCGTACGATGCCGCGTAGATGAGCTAATAGGTCAGGTAGAGAGTGGTTCTCGGATTGCCCCTTGCGGGAACGTGGAAGTTCTCCTGGAATTGGAGTTACAGAGCCAGTCTTGATAGGCCAGCTCATGGTGGGTGGCTCGGGGGATCGGAACCCCGGTCCTGCTTGCAGCACCCAGATTTGGTGTGTCTTCTAACGCTATGGTTCCAACTTCTCACCAAGTCCCGCATCGATGTTATTTTCTATTAAGATGAGTTGGTATGTGGTAGTGTGTTGAAAACTCATAGGGTGAGAGAGAGATGACTCCAGGGTTAAAGGCAACTGGACCAGTTATAGTAGCAATGATTTCTCAGGTTGTCACACCTGAGGGCACCTAGGGACTGCGTTTGTTACTTTCCACATTTTACATGTAGCATATGCAACAAAATATTTATGTGATAAATGAATTCATATAGTTTAATTGTGTTTTTGGTGTAATGCCGAAGTTGTGTAAGTCGATGCTGGAGATTCATTCGTTGCAGAATACCTAAAATTGTCAACTAAACAAATAGTGATGGGCGGAAAAATAACAGGAACTCACTAGTTATGATTGGATGACATTTATATTATAGAGACGCGATGGTATGTTTTTTTTTTTTTTTTTTTTTGTATTTTTTTGAGACAGGGGTTTCCCTTTTTTAGTCCAGCTGGCCTAAGCTCACTCTGTAGACAAGGACGTGGCCTTGGTTTCACAGAGATCCCCTGCCTCTTCCTCCAGAGTGCTGGATTAAGAAGGCATGGGTGCACCATCGTCCGTGGCTACTACTGTTGAATTTTTGAGAAAATGCATAGAAAATACCTAATTGAAAACAATAGGTTAAAAAAGTGAAGGAGATACTGTTGACTGTTTTAAAATTAAATAATTTGCTATCCAAGAGAAAACAGGTTGAGCCATCGGAGTCTTGTTTTCTTGTTTTTTTANCGGGGAGCGAGAATAGGCAGTGTCCAAGGGAGGAGATAGGTGGTGACCACCTTGCCTATACAGGGGAGAGAAGAGAAGGGAGTGTTTTAAGGAGATGGAATGTTGCCCACCCCCTATACAGGGAGGGCAGAGCCTGGAGGTCAAGTAGATGGGTGTTGACCACAGATATACAAGGAGGGCAGAGCACTGAGTGTCAAGGAGATGGGTACTGACCAGAAGCTATACAGCGAGGGCTGAACAGGGAGTGACAAAGAGATAGGTGGTGACCACTGCTATAAGGGAGGGCAGAGCAGCCAGTGTCAAGGAGATGGGTGGTCACCACTGCTATACAGGGAACGCAGAGAGGGAGTTCCCAGGGAGTGCCAAGGAAATGGGTGGTGACCAGGGCAATACAGGGAGGTCAGAGCAGGGAGTGTCAAGGAGATGGGTGGTGACCAGGACTATACAGGGTGGGCAGTGCAGGGAGTGTCAAGGAGATGCGTGGTGACCACTGCTATACAGGGTGGGCAGTGCAGGTAGTGTCAAGGAGATGGGTGGTGACCACAGCTATCCATGGAGGGCAGAGCCAGGCGTGTAAAGGAGATGGTTGGTGACCAAGGCTATAGAGGGAAGGCAGAGCAGGGAGTGTCAAGGAGATAGGTGGTGACCACTGCTATACCGGAAGGGCAGAGCAGGGAGTATCAAGGAGATGTGTGGTTACCACAAAGCTTATATATCAGTAAGGCAGAGCAGGGAGTGTCAAGGGATGGGTGGTGACCAATGCTATACAGCATGGGCAGAGCAGGGAGGGTCACGGAGTAACTTTATATGTGCCGTGATGGCCTTGGACTCACTGTGTAATCTAGGCCATCCCCTAACTCATGCATTTCTCCTACCTCAGCCTCCCATAGTTTTACATCACTATGCCCAGCTTATTGGGTTTTCTTAAAACAAAAATATAGCCTTGCTTATTGTAAATACTAAAGAAATTAAAATTATTGAAGCTTTAAACAGATTTAGAAATTAGTGTCTCTAAAATCTGTTTTTCACTGCAATGCTGTTTTTGGTTTTGCTTTAGAAAAAAACCAATCTATTAGGTTTTTAAGAAGAAAATAAAATAAATGATTTCTTTATTATAGTTTAAATTTTTTTTATGTATATGAGTGTTATGCATTTATATAAGTGTACCCATGTTGTACAGTGCCTGTGTAGGACAGAAGAGGGCACTGGATCCCCTGGAACTGGAATTATGGACGGTTGTTAGCATTTGGATGCTGGGTTTCAAACACAGGTCTTCTGCAAGTATAGCCACTGCTCTTGACTCCTGAGTCATCTCTCTAGCTTCTTTTTTTTTTTTTTTTTTGGTCTTTTCGAGATAGGGTCTCTCTGTAGCCCCAGCTGTCCTGGAATTCGCTCTGTAGACCAGGCTGGCCTTGAACTCAGAAAGATCCCCCTGCCTTTGCCTCACAAGTGCTAGGATTAAAGGCATGCGCCACCATGCCCGGCTCATCTCTATCTTTGGAAATAAACAATTCATCCAACATTTGAGTAAATCACTAGTGAGCTTTATTTCTTCAGGCTAATCTTTTAAATATTTTTATTTTAATTTTTTAAAATTTTATGTGTACAAATGTATTGCCTACATGTAGGTAGGTGCACCGGTGTCATGCAGTGCCCACTGAGTTCAGAAGAGGGTGTTGAATCCCCTGGAACTAGAGTCATAGACAATTGTTAGCCACCATGTAGGCACTGGGAATTGAACCCGTGTCCTCTGTTAAGAAGTTAGTGCTCTTTTTTTTTCATTTTTCTTTTTATTGTATTTTTGAGACAGGGTCTCCCTTTAGTCCCAGCTGGCCTGGAGCTCGCTCTGTAGACCAGGCTGGCCTTGAACTCACAGTGCTCTTAACTGCTGAGCCATCTCTCCAGCCCTGATGTAATTTTTTTGAAGAAAGAAATTCATTTTACTTTGTGTGTGTGTGCGTGTGTGTGTGAGATGTATGTATGTGTGATGTATGTATGTGTGTACATGGAAGTTGGAAGACACCAGACAACTTATGGGGGTTGGTTCTCTCCTAGTGCTGTGAGTTCCAGAGATCCAGTTCAGGTCCTCAGGCTTTCAAGGCATGCTGAGCCATCTTGCCAGCCCTACCTAACATTTATTTATTTTATTTTATTTTTTTTATTTCTGTATGTGTATGAATGTACTGTCTGCATGCAAGTTTGTGCACCCGTGACGTGCAATGCCGCGGAGGTCAGAAGAGGGTGTCGGATTCTCCTGGAATTGGAGTTTCAGACGGTTCTCGGCCGCCATGTGGGTGCTGGGGATCGAACCCGGGTCCTCTGTAAGAGCGGTTGGCGCTCTTAATCGCTAGGCCATCTCTCCAGCCCCTAAGTGCTGGGATTAAAGGCATGTGCCATCATGCCTGGTTAACTTTAGGAGTCTTAAGGCAAATCCTGTTTTTTTAACTCAGATAGTAGTTATGTATACTTCTTTACTGACTTTAATTTGCAAATGCAGAAACATTAAAACAAAACAAAATACTAACAACCCCCCCAACAAAATCCTGATTAGTTTCTAAAGCAGGTACTAAGTGTAAAAATACTCTGAAATAGTCATAGAAGTTTCAACACATACATCTAAAAAGGAAACAAATGCACAGTGTGGTACACAGGCCTATAATTCTAGCACCCAGGAGGCAAAGGCAGGCAGGCCTCTGTAAGAGCAAGGCCAGCCTGCTGTACCTAGAAAGTTCCAGGCCAACTGGGGATACAGGGAGACCCTGTCTCAAAAAACACCCCCCCACCAAAAAAAACCCTGAATAAGATGTTCTAAAAAACAAAACCAAAAATGGAACAAAATACGATGACCTGAACAACCCTAGGGATTCTTTTAAATGGACTGGAAACATCCTCATTTTTTGGTGGCTCCTTGAGTGGGGTCTGTAGATGCAATTGCTGCTCTTTGAAAGCCATCTTAATTTCTTTAAAAATTTTTATTAATAATTTTTATTTTATGTATATGAGTATACTGGCTGCATGTATGCAAGTGCACCCATGTTATGGAGTTCTGAAGAAGGATACAAGAGGGTGTCTAATCCCCCTGGAATGAGTTAGGGATGGTTGCTGCCACCATGTGGGTGCTGAGAAGTGAACCAGGGTCCTCTGCAAAGTAGCCTGTGTTATTAACCACTGAGCCATCTCTCTAGCTCCTGTCTTAGTATCTTTTTTTGTTTAACTTCTTATGTGTATGAGTATACTATCTACAAGTAGGTAGGTGGACCTGTGACATGCAATGCTGTGGAGGTCAGAAGAGGGCGTCAGATTCCCCTGGAACTGGAGTTAAAGACAGTTCAGACACCCTCTTCTGACCTCTGCGGCATTGCACGACATGGGTGCACAAACCCACATGCAGACAGTACATTCATACACATAAATAAATAAAATTAAAAAAAAGACAGTTCTTAGCTGCCATGTGGGTGCTGGGAATCGAACCTGGGTCCCCTGCAAGAGCAGTCAGTGCTCTTAACCACTGAGCTATCTCTCCAGCCCCTATGTTAGTATCTTTTTTTTTTTTTTTTTTGGTCTTTTCGAAGACAGGGTCTCCCTGTAGCTCCAGCTGTCCTGGAACTCACTCTGTAGACCAGGCTGGCCTTGAACTCACAAAGATCCACCTGCCTCTGTCCCCCGAGTGCTAGGATTAAAGGCGTGCACCACCACGCCCGGCCTCTATCTTAGTATCTTAAGCACTACAGGCATCCCTCTAAAAGGTACTTGCCATTAATTTCTCAAATGTTCCTCTCTACAGATAATGTTTTTTTTCTACAGCTAATGTTAAATGCAAACTTCAGCCCAATTCCTTTAAATTCAAATCAAATTAGTGGAATCCGAAGAACAGATTTTTTAAATTTATTTATTTATTTATTTATTTATTATTTATTTATTTATTTATTATGTGTATGAGTGTACTGTCTGCATGTAGGTTGGTGCACCCTTGTCATGCAATGCCATGGAGGTCAGAAGAGGGCATCGGATTCCCCTGGAACTGGAGTTAAAGATGCTTCTAAGCTGCCATGTGGGTGCTGGGAATGAATCCGGGTCCTCTGCAAGAGCAGTCAGTGCTCTTAACCACTAGGCCATCTCTCCAGCCTGAATAGATTTTTTCCTCCCCCAGTCTCCCTTTAGTCCCAGTTGGCCTGGAGCTCTCTATGTAGACCAGGCTGGCCTTGAACTCACAGAGATCTGCCTGCCTCAGCCACTGGAGGCTGGCTTGAACTCACAGAGATCTGCCTGCCTCAGCCTCTGGAGTTCTGGGATTAAAGGCGTGCACCACCACACTCGGCTTGAGAATAGATTTTTTTGTGTCTTTTTGAGACAGGGTGTCCCTGTAGCTCTAGCTGTCCTGGAACTCACTCTGTAGACCAGGCTGGCCTCGAACTCACAGAGATAACGTGCCTCTGCCTCCCAAGTGCTAGGATTAAAGGCATGTGCCACCATGCCCGGCATTTATTTATTTCTGTATGTGTATCAATGTACTGTCTGCTTGCAAGTTTGTGCACCCATATCCTGCAATGCCGCGGAGGTCAGAAGAGGGTGTCAGATTCCCCTGGAACTGGAGTTCTCCTGGAATTGGAGTTTCAGACGGTTCTAGGCCACCATGTGGGTGCTGGGGATCCAACTCTGGGTCCTCTGTAAGAGCGGTCAGCGCTCTTAACTGATAAGCCATCTTTCCAGCCCCTGAGAATAGATTTTTATAGCAGTTTTTGATTATGGAGTTGCCATTTTGCCCAGGAGTGAAATTAGTAAGGCCTTTGTAGATGACAGAAAGAGATTCATTATGTATGACCAAATCGTGGGGCAGGATTAATTCTGAAGGGACACACTGCCTAGGACACAACAGATTTCTATAATCTCAGCAAGTCAACTTACATGTCAGTGAAGAGAGCTGGAGAGTCCGGCCGATGAGACTGTACATCAAAAAAAAAAATCTCTGGAGAGGCAGTGAGATGTCTCAGCAGGTAAAAGCACTTTCCCAGAGAGTCAGAAGATAGGAGTTCAGTCCTAGGAACCCATGGTGGAAGGAGACTCTTCTCCCAGAAATTGTCCCCTGCCCTCCACATATGCACTGGTGTGAGCCCACACACACACAGTTTTAGGGGGTGTTAAGGCCACAGCTGGCCTGGAACTTGATATGTAAACCAGGCTAGCCTCAGTGTCACAGAGATCTGCCTGCCTGTGCCTCTGGAATGCTAGAATTAAAGATGTGTACCACCACACCCAGCATAAGTTTTATAGAGAATCAGATTTGGAAAGATGGTTCAGCAGTTAATAGAACTTGTTCTCAGAAAAGACCTGGGTTCAGTTCCTAGCATCCACAGCTAACAACCATCTGTAATTCCAGTTTCAGGGGATCTAATATACATGCAAATTTATCCATTAATTAAATTTAAAAAATGTTTAATCTCTGGGGGCTGGAGAGATGGTCTAGTGGTTAAGAGCGCCGACTGCTCTTGCAGAGGACCTGGGTTCGCTCCCCAGCACCCACATGGCGGCTAAGAACCATCTTTAACTCCAGTTCCAGGGGAATCCAACGCCCTCTTCTGATCTCCGCGGCATTGCACGACACGGTGCACAAACCTACATGCAGACAGTACACTCATACACATAAATAAATAAAAAAATAAATAAAAATTTAAAAACATGTTTAATCTCAAGACAAATATTATTCTAACAGAGGCTCAGGGAAGAGAAGGACCATATTGAAGCTCACATTAACAACAAGTAGCAGGGCTGTACTCTAGGTCTGTCTGCTCCCAAACCACTGTGCCCCAGCCAATGAAGAACTAGGAAAAAAGTTGCATGCACACAGGTGCTAAAATCTGTTTTTATCAATACATCGTTTTAGTGGAAGATTATTACTACACATTTATTTTCCACATTAGCTATATCTAAGAAAAGTGAAGCTTTTCTATATCTAAGAAAAGTGAAGGCTGCCATTAATGAAACAGGTGACAAGCTTGCCAACAAGTAGCTGCAAATTTACATAAAGCTTTTTTTTTATCTCTTCTCCCAGAAGCCTAAACTTTCAAGCTTCCTCCTGAATCTAACACTCTCTTCTCAGCTTCATGCATGACCCTGCAGAGGCCATGTTAAAGGAAGAGCTCACTACCCCAGCTGACCTGCAGGACAGAGAAACTGACATGTGTTTAATGAAATTTGAATCAAAGGGAGAGGGCTGACGAGCTTCGGAGGGAACCACGGACCAGCTGAACCTCGTGCATGTTTAAATGTCACACTGTGTCTCTGTAGAGGGGAGGGTGGCTCCTCTGTAGAGTGTATATGCTATTATGGTTTGTGTAACTCAAATATTCCCCAGGGGATGGGGGAGGGGAACACACAAGTGAACATTGAATTAGATTAGAAAAACACAAGGTAAAAGTTAAATTATTAATACTTTTTCAAGGTGCCTGACAATTTGTACTCTGTAAATTATAATAAACTGTTAGATAACATACTCGTATAGTAGTGGAAAACTCCAATAGCAAGAGCTGTGTAATGTACCTACCAGGGAGTTGCCTTACAAAGCTGCGACTTACAGGGAGCTGGAGTCATGGGGATGATGGCTCAGAGGTTAAAGAAACTGGCTTCTGGGTGTGGTGGTGCCCGTCTTTAATCCCAAGACTCGGGAGGCAGAGGCAGGTGGATCTCTGGGAGTTTCCAGGACAGCTGGGAAACAGGAAGACCCTGTTTCAAAAAAACCAAAAAGAAATGAAAAAAGAAAGAAAGAAAAAAAGAAACTGGCTGCCCTTCCAGGATTGGGTTTAATCCCTTCAACCCCAGGTTGCCTAACAACTGATAGTAGCTACAATTTCAAGGGATCTGGCACCCTCTTCTGGCCTCCTCAGGCATTGCACAATATGGGTGCACTTAACAGTGCAGACTAACACTCATACCCATTTGGCATTTTTCTTGTTTGTTAATTAAGGAAGAAGAAGAAGGAAGAAAGAAGAAGAAGGAGAAGAAGAAGGAAGGAAAAAGCAAGAAAGAAGGAAGAAAGAAGAAAGAAGGAGGAGACCAACACAGGGAATGAAATTGTGTCTTACATATATTCAAAAAATCTGGATTTCATTTCTTTCTCCACACCCCCTTGTCCAAAAGGAAGCTTTTGGTAGCCTCTGAGGGAGGGAGAATCTCCATTCCTTGGGGCTGCGATTTCTGGTGGATAGAAGACTTGGGAATTCTCCCAAGGGCACTAGGGAGTTAAGAGAGATGTGGTGGATGGATATCCATAAACATTGTATAAATGTATGCACCCTTCAAGGAATGAAATGTATTATTATTAATTTTTAAAGAGGAGCATATCCAGGTGTGCCACATACTCTTTTAATCCCAGCACTGGGAGGCAGAAGCAGGCAGATCTCTGAGAGACTCAGGCCAGACTGGTAGAAATAGAGAGTACCAGACTAGTTGGGGTTACAGAAATGCCAGCCACAAAAAGAACAGCAAAAAAAAAGATAAAAAAGAAAAAAATATCAGGAAGACCAGAGGAAGGAAGAGGAAGAAACCTACTGAGTGTAATAGGATGAAACCAGGTCTTTGTTGGAAGTGAACAGACAAACACAAGAGGAAAAACCCATGAAACACGTATAGGATTTGGGGCAGGATCCAGGGGAAATGTCAATTTCCTGGATATTTCCTATGAGCTCCGCACTGCTCCAGAACACACAGTGGATGCAAAGACAAATGACAAGTACCAGGTCAAGACTAGGGCAAAGCAGATACAAAAGTAGAGTCTTGTCAGTGCGTGTGACACCTGGATCTTGGTTTCAAGATAAATTATGTTTAGATAATTGAAATGAATTTCATATCATAAAGGCAACTAAGTTGATCAGGATTGCTTTAAGAGTTAAATATCAGCCAGGCATGGAGGCGCACGCCTTTAATCTTAGCACTCAGGAGGCAGAGGCAGGAGGATCTTTGTAAATTAAAGGCCAGCCTGGTCTACCCAGTGAGTTCCAGGTCAGCTGGGGCTACAGGGTGACAAAAAAAAAAAAAAAAACTATACAAAAAAATAAAAAGCAACATTCTCCCTCAAAGGAAACTAAGACAAAACAAACAACATAGTGTATTTAAATTTTCGGCTGTGACTGCAAATACCATCTCATTTTACACAGGGCTTGAAGCCAAAGGAACAAAGCCAAGAATCTTGGGTGAAGGGCCAAGGCTTTGGATACTGGCCGGTTCCCTCCTGGGGACTGGGCAGTGGAGAGCAGGCCCCGTGCGTGAGACCCACGTGGAGTGTGTGAGTTTGGAAGAAAGTTGGGAGCATCTGCTGAGCGCAGGTGGGGGGCGGAGTGCTGGTGGTGCCTGCAGCTGGGCTCCATAGAGGGGAGGGAAGACTTATTGTGCTCTGGACATCTTACGTCATCTGTCAGTACCTTTAACTAGCATTCTGGTGGCACTTGTCTCTGCCGGTAGTGGTGGTGCATGCTGGTAGGATATGCTGAAGAGGCGGAGGCAGGAGGATCATGAGTTCAAGTCCAGTCTGGACTATATGTCTTACTATATGTCTGTAATGTAAATACCTTTAAGTAGCATTCTTGTGGCACTTACCTCGGATAGCATATGTTGAAGAAGCGGAAACAGTAGGTTCAAGAAGCGGAAGCAGGAGGATCATACATTTTTCCCCCTAAAAACAATTTTGCAAATACCAACCCAAATACACCTTCCCACTGACTTTTTCTTTTCTTTTCTTTTATTCCTTTTCTTTTTTAAAAATTATTTTTTATTTCTTCCCCTCACTATTTTTTATTTTTATTTTTTTTGTCTTTACAACACAGGATCTCCGTGTAGACACAGCTGCTCTGGAACTCCCTACATAGACCAGAACTCACAAAGATCCCCCTGCCTCTGCCTCCTGAGTGCTGGGATTAAAGGCGTGCTACAGCCTCCTTGGGGTTTCTTTGTCAGGCTTTTTCACACCCAAATAACCAAAACAGATCTGCAAGGGCTGGACACATCACTTGACACATACATACGGCAGTACCCGCTGAGTTCTTGATAGAAAGACTGCTCATTTTAAATTTACGGATGGTTAACTCTTAAACACATCCGGATCAACTTAGTTGCCTTTGAAAATTACATTCATTTCAATTAATTAATTAAATTTATAAATTCAGCTTAAACCAGGAGCCATTCCCAGTGATCACACATGGACTAGAGCCCATCGCTGGGTCTGCCCTGCCCTGCCCTGCCCTTCTTGTCCTCGTTCTTTGCAGTGCAGTGACTACAGGAAAATCCAGGAAATAAGACATTTCCCCAGATCCTCTGCCCGAATCCTACACGTGCTTCATGGGTTTATCCTCTGGTGCTTGCTTGTCGATTCACTTCACATAAAGACCTATTTTCATACTGATCCAGTGGTAAGTGGGTCTCCCAACCTATCCTGGTCCCAGAGAGTCAGTGCTGATTGTGTGGTGTTCAGGGCTTGAAAAACAAAGTTGAACACACCCCTCATTTCTGTTGATCTCTTTTTTTAAAGGAATTTCTGCAGGAAATTCTGGTTCCTTCTATTCCATCTCTACAGAAGGCAAAGTGTGTGAAGTTGCTCTTCGTAAGTTAAAACAAGCTTGCATTTTCAAAATCTAAAGCTGTCAATATGTTACTTTCAGTTCACTGAATTTATTATCATATTTTTCTTTCCTTTTCTTTTTGTTACTTTTTTCTTTTTTCGACAGCATTCCCCTGTAGCCCCAGCAGTCCTGAAATTCACTTTACAAAGTGGCCTTGAATTCACAAGGCGAATGCCACCAAACTGGCTTAGTGTCATAATTTCTCTCTCTCCTTGGAATAAGAAAATTCTATGGGGAGTGACCATGGATAAGGCTGCCATTAATGAAACAGATGACTAGCTTGCCAACAAGTAGCTGCAAATTTACATAAAGCTTTTTTTTAATCTCTTCTCCCAGAAGCCTAAACTTTCAAGCTTCCTCCTGAATCTAACACTCTCTTCTCAGCTTCATGCATGACCCTGCAGAGGCCATGTTAAAGGAAGAGCTCACTACCCCAGCTGACCTGCAGGAGAGAGAAACTGACATGTGTTTAATGAAATGTGAATCAAAGGGAGAGGGCGGAGGAGCTGCGGAGGGAACCACGGACCAGCCGAACCTCGTGCATGTTTAAATGTCACACTGTGTCTCTGTAGGGGGAGGGTGGCTCCTCTGTAGAGGAGAGTGTATATGCTATTATGGTTTGTGTAGCTCAAATATTCCCCAAGGGATGGGGAGGGGAAGACACAAGTGAACATTGAATTAGATTAGAAAAACACAAGGGAAAAGTTAAATTTAATTCTTTTTCTAGGTGTCTGACAATTTGTACCCTGTAAATTATAATAAAGTGTTAGATAACATACTCATATAGTAGTGGAAAACTCCAATAGCAAGAGCTGTGTAATGTACCTACCAGGGAGTTGCCTTACAAAGCTGCGACTTACAGGGAGCTGGAGTCATGGGGATGATGGCTCAGAGGTTAAAGAAACTGGCTGCTGGGCATGGTGGCGCCCGCCTTTAATCCTAGGACTCGGGAGGCAGAGGCAGGCGGATCTCTGCGAGTTTCCAGGACAGCCAGGACCTCAGGAAGACCCTGTCTCGAAAAGACCAAAAAGAAAAGGAAAAAAAAAAAAAAAAAGAAGAAAGAAACTGGCTGCCCTTCCAGGAGTGGGTTTAATCCCTTCAACCCCAGGTTGACTAACAACTGTTAGTAGCTACAATTTCAAGGGATCTGGCACCCCCTTCTGGCCTCCTCAGGCAATGCACAATATGGGTGCACTTAACACTGCAGACTAACATACCCATCATTTGGCATTTTTCGTGTTTGTTAATTATGGAAGAAGAAGAAAAAAGAAGGAGAAGAAGGAAGGGAAAAGGAAGAAAGAAGGAAGAAAGAAGAAAGAAGGAGGAGGAGGAGACCAACACAGGGAATGAAATTGTGTCTTACATATATTCAAAAAATCTGGATTTCATTTCTTTCTCCACACCCCCTTGTCCAAAAGGAAGTTTTTGGTAGCCTCTGAGGGAGGGAGAATCTCCATTCCTTGGGGATGTGATTGCTGGTGGATAGAAGACTTGGGAATTCTCCCAAGGGCACTAGGGAGTTGAGAGAGATGTGATGGATGGATATCAATAAATATTGTATAAACGTATGCAACCTTCAAGGAATGAAATGTATTTTTATTAATTTTTAAAGAGGAGCATAGCCAGGTGTGCCGCATACTCTTTTAATCCCAGCACTGGGAGGCAGAGGCAGGCAGATCTCTGAGAGACTCAGGCCAGACTGGTAGAAATAGAGAGTACCAGACTAGTTGGGGTTACAGGAATGCCTGTCACAAAAAGAACAGCAAAAACAAAAAGAGAAAAAAAGAAAAAAAATCAGGAAGACCAGAGGAAGGAACAGGAAGAAACCTGCTGAGTGTAATAGGATGAAACCAGGTCTTTGTTGGAAGTAAATAGACAAACACAAGAGGATAAACCCATGAAACACGTATAGGATTTAGGGCAGGATCCAGGGGAAATGTCTATTTCCTGGATATTTCCTATGAGCTCCGCACTGCTCCAGAACACACAGTGGATACAAAGACAAATGACAAGTACTAGGTCAAGACTAGGGCAAAGCAGATACAAAAGTAGAGTCTTTTTTTTCCCCACATAAATTTGTTTATTTATTTATTTTTAACAAATCTAGACCCGTGTTCCCGCCCATTCCCCCACCCCACCAGAGCTCATGCATTCTGCCAAACATGCTTTTCATCTCTTAGTCCTTCTCAATATTTTCCATGAGGAAGTTGACTGTTTTGAGCAGAAGTTCACTGTTTCAGTCAGTTCTTTGATGCAGTCTTTTCTGTTGTTGTTGTTGTTGTTGTTTCCAAAATGCATTACACCCAACTGCTTTGTACAAAAGCTCAGGGGGCCCTACACAAGAAATACTTACAACTGGGTAATTGGCACTAGCATCCACAGATGAGGGATACCATTCATCGTTTGTTTTTCTGGGACTGTGTTACTTCACTCAGCATGATGTCCTCTAGCTCCAGCCATTTTCCTGCAAAGCTCGTGATGTCGTCTTTCTTTACTGCTGCATAGAACTCCATTGTGTAGATGTACCACATTTTCTCTATCCACTCGTCAGTTGAGGGGCATTTAGGTTGGTTCCAGCTCCTTGCTATTGTGAAGAGAGCTGCAATAAACATGGCCGTGCATGTATCTCTGTGGTGGCGTAAGTCTTGAGGGTACATGCCCAGGAGTGGTATGGCTGGGTCGGGTGGCAAGTTCATTCCAAGTCTTCCAAGGGTTCTCCACACTGCTTTCCATAGTGGCTGTACGAGTTTACATTCCCACCAGCAGTGGATGAGTGTTCCCCTTTCCCCACAACCTCTCCAGCACTTGGTATCATTTGTTTTCTTGATCCTAGCCAGTCTTATTGGAGTAAGATGATATCTTAAAGTGGTTTTCATTTGCATTTCCTTAATGATTAGTGATGTTGAGCAGTTCTTGAGGTGTTTCTCAGACATCTCTAATTCCTCGCTTGTGAAGTCTCTGTTCAGTTCTTTGCTCCATCTATTGAGCGGGTCATTTGTTTTCTTTTTTCTTTGTTTTTTGAGTAGTTTATATATTCTGGAAATCAATGCTTTGTCAGATGTATCTGCAGTGAAGGTTTCCTCCCACTCTGTGGGATTTCTCTTCACTTCCTTGATTGTTTCTTTTGATGTACAGAAGCTTTTGAGTTTGATGAGGTCCCATTTGTCAATTGTCGACCTTAATTCTTGTGCAGCTGCTGTCTGATTTAGGAAGTCTTTTCCTACGCCTATGTCTTGTAGTCTGCTGCCAACTTTTTCTTCTATCACCTTCAGAGTTTGGGGTTTCACGTTGAGGTCTTTAATCCATCTGGAGTTGACTTTTGTACAGGGTGAGAGGTAGGGGTTTAATTTCATTCTTCTACAAGTGGTGATCCAGTTTTGCCAACACCACTTGCTGAAGATGCTGTCTTTTCTCCATTGTGGTTTCTTGGCCCCCTTGTCAAATATGAGATGGCTGAAATTGTATGTGCTCAGATTTGGATCTTCGGTTTTGTTCCATTGGTCAACAGGTCTGTTTTTGTGCCAGTACCAGGCTGTTTTTATGACTATAGCCCTGTAGTATAGTTTGAAGTCTGGTATAGAGATACCCCCTGTGTAGCTCTTTTCACTCAGGGTTCTTTTGGCTATTTGGGGTCTTTTGTTTTTCCAAATGAATTTAAGAACATTTGTTTCCAAGCCTGTGAAGAAACTCTTGGGAAAAGTAGTCTTGTCAGTGCGTGTGACAGCTGGATCTTGGTTTCAAAATAAATTATGTTTAGATAATTGGAATGAATTTCATATCATAAAGGCAACTAAGTTGATCAGGATTGCTTTAAGAGTGAAATATCAGCCAGGCGTGGAGGTGCACGCCTTTAATCTTAGCATTCAGGAGGCAGAGGCTGGAGGATCTTTGTAAATTCAAGTCCAGCCTGGTCTACCCAGTGAGTTCCAGGTCAGCTGGGGCTACAGGGAGAAAAAAATAAATAAACTTTACAAAGAAATAAAAAACAACATTCTCCATCAAAGGAAACGAAGACAAAACAAACAACATAGTGTATTTAAATTTTCGGCTGTGACTGCAAATACCATCTCATTTTACACAGGGCTTATATCTGCTTTGCACTTGTTATTTGCCTTTGCATCCACTGTGTGTTCTGGAGCAGTGCGGAGCTCATAGGAAATATCCAAGAAATAGACATTTCCCCTGGATCCTGCCCCAAATCCTATACGTGTTTCATGGGTTTATCCCCATGTGTTTGTCTATTCACGTCCAACAAAGACCTGGTTTCATCCTATTACACTCAGTAGGTTTCTTCCTGTTCCTTCCTCTGGTCTTCCTGAGTTTTTTCTTTTTTTCTCTTTTTGTTTTTGCTGTTCTTTTTGTGACAGGCATTCCTGTAATCCCAACTAGTCTGGTACTCTCTGTTTCTACCTGTCTGGCCTGAATCTCTCAGAGATCTGCCTGCCTCTGCCTCCCAGTGCTGGGATTAAAATAGTATGTGGCACGCCTGCTATGCTCCTCTTTAAAAATTAATAAAAATACATTTCATTCCTTGAAGGGTGCATACGTTTATAGAATGTTAATTGATATCCATCCACCACATCTCTCTCAACACCCTAGTGCCCTTGGGAGAATTNGAGCACAGTCCCCTTGTGATCTCGTTCTCCTTGTGAGCACAGTCCCCTTGTGATCTCGTTCTCCTTGTGAGCACAGTCCCCTTGTGATCTCGTTCTCCTTGTGAGCACAGTCCCCTTGTGATCTCGTTCTCCTTGTGAGCACAGTCCCCTTGTGATCTCGTTCTCCTTGTGAGCACAGTCCCCTTGTGATCTCGTTCTCCTTGTGAGCACAGTCCCCTTGTGATCTCGTTCTCCTTGTGAGCACAGTCCCCTTGTGATCTCGTTCTCCTTGTGAGCACAGTCCCCTTGTGATCTCGTTCTCCTTGTGAGCACAGTCCCCTTGTGATCTCGTTCTCCTTGTGAGCACAGTCCCCTTGTGATCTCGTTCTCCTTGTGAGCACAGTCCCCTTGTGATCTCGTTCTCCTTGTGAGCACAGTCCCCTTGTGATCTCGTTCTCCTTGTGAGCACAGTCCCCTTGTGATCTCGTTCTCCTTGTGAGCACAGTCCCCTTGTGATCTCGTTCTCCTTGTGAGCACAGTCCCCTTGTGATCTCGTTCTCCTTGTGAGCACAGTCCCCTTGTGATCTCGTTCTCCTTGTGAGCACAGTCCCCTTGTGATCTCGTTCTCCTTGTGAGCACAGTCCCCTTGTGATCTCGTTCTCCTTGTGAGCACAGTCCCCTTGTGATCTCGTTCTCCTTGTGAGCACAGTCCCCTTGTGATCTCGTTCTCCTTGTGAGCACAGTCCCCTTGTGATCTCGTTCTCCTTGTGAGCACAGTCCCCTTGTGATCTCGTTCTCCTTGTGAGCACAGTCCCCTTGTGATCTCGTTCTCCTTGTGAGCACAGTCCCCTTGTGATCTCGTTCTCCTTGTGAGCACAGTCCCCTTGTGATCTCGTTCTCCTTGTGAGCACAGTCCCCTTGTGATCTCGTTCTCCTTGTGAGCACAGTCCCCTTGTGATCTCGTTCTCCTTGTGAGCACAGTCCCCTTGTGATCTCGTTCTCCTTGTGAGCACAGTCCCCTTGTGATCTCGTTCTCCTTGTGAGCACAGTCCCCTTGTGATCTCGTTCTCCTTGTGAGCACAGTCCCCTTGTGATCTCGTTCTCCTTGTGAGCACAGTCCCCTTGTGATCTCGTTCTCCTTGTGAGCACAGTCCCCTTGTGATCTCGTTCTCCTTGTGAGCACAGTCCCCTTGTGATCTCGTTCTCCTTGTGAGCACAGTCCCCTTGTGATCTCGTTCTCCTTGTGAGCACAGTCCCCTTGTGATCTCGTTCTCCTTGTGAGCACAGTCCCCTTGTGATCTCGTTCTCCTTGTGAGCACAGTCCCCTTGTGATCTCGTTCTCCTTGTGAGCACAGTCCCCTTGTGATCTCGTTCTCCTTGTGAGCACAGTCCCCTTGTGATCTCGTTCTCCTTGTGAGCACAGTCCCCTTGTGATCTCGTTCTCCTTGTGAGCACAGTCCCCTTGTGATCTCGTTCTCCTTGTGAGCACAGTCCCCTTGTGATCTCGTTCTCCTTGTGAGCACAGTCCCCTTGTGATCTCGTTCTCCTTGTGAGCACAGTCCCCTTGTGATCTCGTTCTCCTTGTGAGCACAGTCCCCTTGTGATCTCGTTCTCCTTGTGAGCACAGTCCCCTTGTGATCTCGTTCTCCTTGTGAGCACAGTCCCCTTGTGATCTCGTTCTCCTTGTGAGCACAGTCCCCTTGTGATCTCGTTCTCCTTGTGAGCACAGTCCCCTTGTGATCTCGTTCTCCTTGTGAGCACAGTCCCCTTGTGATCTCGTTCTCCTTGTGAGCACAGTCCCCTTGTGATCTCGTTCTCCTTGTGAGCACAGTCCCCTTGTGATCTCGTTCTCCTTGTGAGCACAGTCCCCTTGTGATCTCGTTCTCCTTGTGAGCACAGTCCCCTTGTGATCTCGTTCTCCTTGTGAGCACAGTCCCCTTGTGATCTCGTTCTCCTTGTGAGCACAGTCCCCTTGTGATCTCGTTCTCCTTGTGAGCACAGTCCCCTTGTGATCTCGTTCTCCTTGTGAGCACAGTCCCCTTGTGATCTCGTTCTCCTTGTGAGCACAGTCCCCTTGTGATCTCGTTCTCCTTGTGAGCACAGTCCCCTTGTGATCTCGTTCTCCTTGTGAGCACAGTCCCCTTGTGATCTCGTTCTCCTTGTGAGCACAGTCCCCTTGTTTTTTTATTTTTTATTTTTAAAATATTTTTATTTTTTATGTGTATGAATGTACTGTCTGAATGTAGGTTTGTTCACCTGTGTCGTGCAATGCTGCAGAGGTCAGAAGAGGGTGTTGGATTCCCCTGGAACTGGAGTTAAAGATGGTTCTTAGCCACCACGTGGGCTCTGGGAATCAAACCGGGGTCCTCTGCAAGAGCAATTGGCACTCTTAACCGCTGAGCCATCCCTCCAGCCCCAAGCACAGTCCGCTGGTGAGCACAGTCCTCTCTTCCACCACCTTTTAATCCTTTCTTCTCAACCAGTTCTTTTCCTACTTGTATGTTTCTTTATGTAAGTCTTTTGCAGGTGGTCACAGCCATGTGTGTCCTATCCAGAAAGCCTATTTCACAGAGCTTCTCCCACATCTTCTGGTTCTAACAGTCTCTTACACCCTCTCTTTTAAATTATTCCCTGGACTTCGGATGGAGTGGCACACCGTGAATTGTAAGCTGCACATCTCTCTCTTCTCCTTTACCCTGGAGAAGCTTTTAGTCTTGTTGAGATATGGTGAATGCTCTTTGAAGGGAAAATCTCTCTCTCTCTCTCTCTCTGTCTCTCTCTCTCTATCTCTATCTCTCTCTCTCCTCTCTTTCTCTCTCTCTCCTCTCTTTCTCTCTCTCTTTCTCTCTCTCTTCTGTCTACCTTTTCTTGGTCTCCCTACAGCCCAAGCTCACCTGGAACTCACTATGTAGACCGGTTGGCCTTGAACCCATGCCTGGGTTCAACCTGAAAAATGCATTTAGTCTGGTGATGTATGTGTTCATACTCTGAGCCATAAGAAATCAGTTCAGCAGCTAAGTGCGGTAGCGCATGCATTTCATCCTAGCACTTCGGAGGCAGAGGCGGTTGTTTTTCTGTGAGACCCAGGCCAGTCTGATGTACACTGCAAGTTCTAGGCCTGCCCAGGGTGGGGGGTGGGGCACACTACAGGGAAACTGTCTCAAAAAACCCAAAAGAAAATGAAAAAGAAAAAAGAAATGAGATCAGTCTATCAAAGGAAAGTACACCCTTGCCCAAACGAACACTTCTTTTAGTCGCCTGCTCTGGGGTACGAGGATAAAATAATTGCCGCCATTGAAACGGAGATTGTTTTCCCTCCTCCCCATTATTTCCTTTTTTCCTTTCTAGTCTCTGTTAAAAAAAAACCTGTTCCTCTTCCTTTCCATTTCCCACTTTCCTTTCTTACTTTCCCCCTCTCTACGTTCCTCTCTCCTTTTCTTTTATCCCCCCTCCCTCCTTTCCACCTTTCCTTTTCTTTCTCTCTTTCTTTCTCTACTTCTTCCTTCTTCCCTTCTCCCTTCTATCTTCCTCTTTTCTTCTTCCTCCTCTTCCTTCTTGCTTTCCTTTTTCATAGTTTAAGTGAGATAATTTACAAATATATGTAATGTTATTCTAGTATAATACCATCATTAATTTTTGTCCATGTATTTCTTAGAGTATACAATTCTGGAATGGCAGACACACATATTTCATTTGGTAAAATATAAATGCTACATAAGAGAATAATATTGATTTTGGGAAAGTGATCATTGCAATATGGTTATGTATTTGGAAGTGCCTTTAATCTTTTGAAGAACATTCTAAAATATTTATAGCAGTGTGATTAACAAAAATGTGACAGTTGGGAGAGGTTTGTAGAGGCAGAGGGATGAGTCAGCCTACACGTGTTGTTGGACACAGAGAGATGCATTAAAAGTGATATAGCTGTTTCTATAGATTTCCCTTGTGGATTTGTCAAATAGTCTCTATAGTAGATATCCATTAATATTTGGATTTTCCAGTGTTTCTGGTAGTTCCTAATGCATAGTAAGTACCTATTATCTGTCTCATTATTAAAGGAATCTAGCAGGAGTGCACTCAGTGGACTCTGTGTGCTTCAAGATACAGGAGGTGGACTGGAACTGGTGAGAGTGGAGGAACCTGGAAGTCATCTGGAGTTGGTCAGCTCTGATTGGCTCCCTCAGCAAATACCATGAATACAGCTAATGGTGGTGACAAGCATGTCCAACCAATAAGACATGGTCCCCCACATCAGGAAATCCAGTTAGAGGCCAATCCGTGTCCAGATCCTAGGCCCTCTGACTTGTCAGCCTCTGCTCAAACTTCATTCTCTGTTTTGCTCACCAGTACAAGAAAAAGAAAGCAAGTATTTCCAAATTTAAAACTATGATGAAAGCCTGACCTTGGCCACACATTTTCAGAAGAACCTGCTAGAGCCATCTCTGAAGAATGTCTTAGACATCTAACCAGCAGGTGACTTGGCTTTGGAAGAGTCACCAATTATACAGTGCCCGAGGGACCTGGGCAGGATGACTGCCAGAGATGAAGCAGGACTTGGGGGTCTCAGCAAGGCCACTTTAACCACAAGGGAAGAATTCCAGGCCCTTGGCTGGGTTACACCAGCTGGGTGGCTGTCACAATTACACTGGAAGAGTGTAGACAAAGGGAAGATGGAAATGTTCCATAAAGCTGATGGGAACAGATAAAGGGAAAAGCACAGAATCTGAAAATGAAAGGCCTAAACATACAAAATAAGATAGGGCAGGGGAAATTGCAGCATAGGCTCCACTTGTCCTGAAAACTCGAAGAGAAGGCTGGATAGACAGACAGATACATACAGAGGAGGACTGTTACTGCCACACTGTATCTACTACACCGAGAGACAGCACGTGGTGCTTGGACTAGTTTGGTTCGGTGGAGCACCCCCCCCCCAACATCCCTGTACCTTTCAGGGTGGAACTCCTCAGGCTCTGGCCAGAGCTTTGGGTCTTTGTGAAGAGCAAACGTTGGTCCCATCATCGTCATCCCTTTGGGAATGAACACCCCATTGATTTCCACGTCTTACAGATCCTCTCAAGTCTCCCACCAATTGGATATAATCTGAGTGTTTCATTCACCACCATGCCCAGATACTCCATCTGTACCACAGCATCGTAGGTGGCAGGTGCCTGAAAGAGAGAGAAAGATTTTCATAAAGTAAGGTCTGGAATTAAATTCCTGTGGTGTTGGGAGACAGCTCATACTGATAAAGGATCTTGGCATTTACAAAACTTTTAAATAGCTCACATAGTTTAATGGGCTCAATGTGCTGGTGAGAAGTAGAGGGTAACTGTGAAGTATGGAGGCTTTTTGGAACATTCCAAACCCAGGACTCAAGTTCCTCAGCATTAGTGCACACTGATTTTGCTTTCTTAAGTGAAAAATAGTGGCTGATGCTTTATGACAATTACACTCAACGACACATGCCACACTAAGAATTACCTTTCAACAGAGACCACACATTTATGTGAAAGTCTGCAAAATATAGAAAGAAAGCATATCCTGTTTCAGTTAGTTTAAAATATCATACATGGCCGGGCCTGGTGGCGCACGCCTTTAATCCTAGCACTTGGGAGGCAGAGGCAGGCGGATCTTTGTGAGTTCAAGGCCAGCCTGGTCTACAGAGTGAGTTCCAGGACAGCTGGGACTACAGGAAGACCCTGTCTTGAAAGACCAAAAATAAAATAAAATAAAATAAAATATCATACATGGTCATTCTTTGTGTGTGTGTGTGTGTGTGTGTGTGTGTGTGTTTTGAGACAGGGTCTCCCTATAGCCCCAGCTGTCCTAGAACTCACTATGTAGACCAACCTGGCCTTGAACTTACAGCTCCACTTGCCACTGCCTCCCGAGTGCTGGAACTACAGGCATCTACCACCGCACCTGGCAATGGTCACTCTTTTAATGGTTTATAAGATTTAGAAACATTAGCACCTATAAATGTCTACGGGGGAGACCCTAATACTAGTTTTCTACTAGTGTATTAACCTGACTCTGAATGACTTATTTATGCCTGTGGTATAATACATTTCTCAACTCTCACTAGAGACTTTTCTTATGCAACAGAGTGGAATTAACACAGAAACCCACAACTAGCTAATGTGTAGAGAAAAAGAGTGCTTATC
This sequence comes from Rhizomys pruinosus, assembly GCA_009823505.1. Classification (NCBI taxonomy): domain Eukaryota; kingdom Metazoa; phylum Chordata; class Mammalia; order Rodentia; family Spalacidae; genus Rhizomys; species Rhizomys pruinosus. The sequence continues at coordinate 864,330 of VZQC01008534.1, read as the reverse complement.
CCTGAATAGGGGGGTAAACTCATCTCTACACCTAGATCAAACTTCTGCCAACCAACGCTCAGAGATCACTGGAGAAGAGTGAGGAGAAAGATTTTTTGTGTGTGTATTTTTGAGACAGGGTCTCCCTTTAATCCCAGCTGGCCTGGAGCTCACTCTGTAGACCAGGCTGACCTTGAACTCACAGAGATCTGCCTGCCTCTGCCTCCCAAGTGCTAGGATTAAAGGTGTGTGCCACCCCCCCACCCCCACCCCACCCCCGGCTGAGAAAGATTTTTAAGAGCCAGAGTTGGTAGAGTTTTCTGGACAGCTGGTCAGTTACTCATATGAACTTGCAGCAATGGTGATGACGTGAACAAGTCCACATAAGTTCAAACCAGAAAAAAAAAAATCCTAGTGTAGATATGAGGAAGTGGTAAGAAGCTGCAGCCCCACCTAAGGAAACTGAGTCAGCATCTGGCCACTAGGAAGTACAGAGAGTCTTTTCAAGCATGGGACTGTTGGTAGATTTACCAGGCTCCCGTGGACGGACCCTCATTGACGGACACAAATTAGACTTCCTAGGCCTTATTTTATCACACACACACACACACACACACACACACACACACAGAGTCAAATTTGTGTCCCCACAGGCTCTTCAGTCTGGGCTTACCCACTGGACCCAGCTCAGTCTCTCAGCATCTCATTCCCCTGAAATGGAGCTGCCACTTCCCATCCCAGCAGCCATCGGTTGCTAATCTTCCTCATGTAGGTTTTTTTAATCTACTCCCCCATGTCTGTTCTGTGTCCCTGGCTTATTAATGCAGCAAGAGCATTGTTCTGGGCCTCAAGTTCCTTTGTGGCATGTTTAGGCTACAATAATTACACTGCTTCTTGTGCTGCCCATGAAAGAATTTCATGGAAGAAAATATTTTTCTTTAATTACAATTCTTGTGTGTATATGTGTGTCTGCTTCTAAGTATGTTGGTATTTGTATTTGTGAGTCTTCGTGTGTGTCTGCATGTATGTGGAGGCCGGAGGGAGATGTCAGGTATCTTCCTTTATCACTCTCCACAGTATATACTGAGGCAGCATCTCTCACTTGAACCTGTAGGTCAGCGGGCTGCCATGGCTGCCTGACATAGGGTGCAGGAGTCCAAACTCATCTTTCTGCTTGCATAACAAGCACTTTACCCATGGAGTCATCTCTCCAGTCTCCAGGTTAGTCAACTTCTTAACAGAAGAGCATCTCTGTCTCTGGAAGGACTTCATGTCCAAGATCACTATGTGGGAAAGGACTGAAGGGAACGGTGTCCTGTGAGGACAGGTGGGGCACCAGACTTGGGCCAGTGATCTGGAACAGGTGTTACTGTGGACAGCACACGGCTCACCCAGGACTATAAAGCAAAATAAGATAATTTTTTTCTTTTTTATTGTTATTAAACTTTTTCCATAAATCATACATCATTTCTCAATGGAATCTAGAATCGCTTCCCTTTCCATGCCCCCCACCCCACCAGAGTCCCTGCTCTCTGCCATGCATGTCCTATATCTTTTCTTGAGTCTTTCCAGAGTTTTTTTCTTTTGTTATTGTTCTTTTGTTGTTGTTCTCTCCAACTTGTATTGCTATAGTATATATACATANAACTTCTCTCTTCACTGGTCAGGAATCCCAACATTGAAAGGAATTCGGTATATGCTGGATGATTTTGATTGGTATTCCTGTACCAGAATTTAGAAGGAAAGTATTTAAAATATGAATTGTTTTGGAGTTCCTGCTTTTTGAAGTTGATGGTGGATTTCACAGAAGGGAGAAATAATTCCCTGTACTGATGCTAGGAGCCTGGAAGGGAAAAGGTGAAGGAAAAGAATAAATGCCAGATCTTTGCTTTAAAGATTCATCATTTAGAAGCAAATAGTTTTGCATATTAGAGGGTAGATGACTGAAACCTGGAATTGCAGAGTACCAAAACAAGGGGCAATCTGAATGTGCCTTAAAGACTGGGGTATGCTAGAGCCATTGTGTCTCTCATCCTATAGGTTGACCAATTATTTGTAACCTACTTTTGCCTAACACTGTTTGGTTAATTCAGGATAAAATGGAGATTCAGTCAGAGGAAGATCCCAAAGATTAAGTGAGGTCATTAAGGCCTCTAGCCACAGAAAGTAAAGTTTATGGAGAGGAAGGTTTATTTGTTCTCAGAGGGATTTGCATATGCTGAGCAGTATTTGTAGGGTGTTTATAGCTTCTCACTCTTTTGTTGTGGTTGTTTTGAGGCAGTGGTTGCCTATAGGGACAGGTGGCCTAAAACTCATTATGTAGATTACGCTGGCCTCAATTTCACAGAGATGCCCCTGTCTCTGGCTCCCAAGTGCTGGGATTAAAGGTTGAGTGCCAGAATACTTGGTTTTATAGCTTCCCAGTTTTAAGCACCTTTCCCTTCAATTTCCCTTTGGATTATCTAAACCTGTAAGGGAAACAGTAGTCAAATTCACACCCCAAGTCCCAGAATGGGGAGGAGAGGACAGTCACTCACAGGTAAAGGAGAACCAGGCTGGTAGCCAGCAGCACCCAGGTTTCCACAGAGAAGTCGGGGATCAGGTCCATCACTGTTTCCTTAAGCAAGACTCTCCTTTGAGTTTTACTTTGAGCTGTGTGTGCTTCTGCGTGGAGGTCTGAGCCTGCTGAGCTTCCGCCCTGTGCAGTTGTAATTCAAGGAAGCCAGCCAGCAGTGTTTTAAGTGTTGGGAAAGGAGGTGGGGCAGGACTCCCAGCCAGTGGAAACATCACCTTGCCCCATCCACAGTTCCAAGAGTCAGGTGCACTCTCCACCTCCTCAGCTGGCAAAGAATCATGGATATTCCTACTTTGATCTTTGAAATCATTTGGTAGAAATATCAATAAAAATACAACCAGCTTTATCATCGGGTCCACAAGTTATTACTTCTTATCAGAAACTCATCATCAGCTTTACTGCTCCATTCTGCCTTATCCAGGGATGCTTTTATTCCCCAGTAATTGTAATTCACACAAATAAGCTCCTTCACATAGTTACTCCTGCAGTTTCCTCTGCCTGGAATGTCCTGTGCCTCACAGAAGACTCAGTCATCCTTCAAAACCCAGCTCAGTCAAAAATCCATGATAGAGTCTTTCCTCACCAAACTTATCAAACAGAGAGAAATTATTTGCCTCTTGGAAAATCTTTATAATGGGCATTGTAGAAGTCTACTTTAAAACATTTTATTTGTTCTTTTATGGGCATGAGTGAATAGCTTGCATGTATGTAAGCGTACCTGTGCCATGCAATGCCCAAGGAGGTCAGAAGAGGGCATCAGATCCCCTGGAACCTGAGTTAGGATGGTTGGTTGTCCCCATGTGGGTCCCCAGAATCAGACCCAGGTCCTCTGCAAGGGCAGCCAGTGCTCTTAATCACGGAGCCGTCTTTCCAGCCATTGCTCCAGCCCCTATGCAATTTTATTTTTGTCTCTGCTTTTCAAGAGCACTGTTGGTTTTTGTGTGTGAGTGTAAGCTTCTGTAAGATAGAGTGTGGGTATTATTTGTTAGATTTCAGAGCACAGAGTACAAGAACAATAGGAGAGAAAGAAACACCACATCTGCCACCAACAAAGTTTATTAGCACAGCGAGGGGCAACAAGCTTCCCAAGGGATGGGGGCTGAGCAGGGGATATAGGGACTGGTCAGAATCTTGTACAGGGCCAGCAACTACAAGGAGATTTTGGGGGACAGCTGCTGCGGGGGAGACAGGGGCTGGAAGGGAGACTTATTTCTGACCATTCTTGTGGTTTCTCTTGTGACTTGTCCAGGTAGTCTGTGTCAACACCCAGGCAGCAGAAAGGAGGAAGTCCCCAATATAGAACTGGATGGTTGAGGTTCAGACATTCCATGGTCAGGGGCCCTGTGTTGTGCCAGTTTCCTTGTTATTCATTTTTGGGTCTCTAGTCCCTAGCAACGTGCTTTAAAAGAATTAGCATGGGTGTGTGTGTGTGTGTGTGTGTGTGTGTGTGTGTGTGTGTGTGTAGAGATGGCCTAGCGGTTAAGAGCTCCAACTGCTCTTGCAGAGGACCCGGGTTCTATCCCCAGCACCCACATGGTGGCTGAGAACCATCTTTAACTCCAGTTCCAGATAATGTGACGCCCTCTTCTGACCTCCACGGCATTGCACGACAAGGGTGCACAAACCTACATGCAGACAGTACATTCATACACATAAAAAATAAATAAAATTTAAAAAGTTCTAAAAAAAAAAAAAAGTAGCATCTACTAACTTCAGCTGAAGGTGGCTCTCTGTGTGCTCTTTTTTAAATTTTTTTTTTCTGTATGTATATGAATGTACTGTCTGCATGCAGGTTTGTGCACCCGTGTCATGCAATGCCTCGGAGGTCAGAAGAGGGTGTCGGATTCCCCTGGACTGGAGTTCTTCTGGAATTGAGAGCAGTCAATGCTCTTAACCGCTAGGCTATCTCTCCAGCCCCATCCGTGTGCTCTTTTCTGATGAAACTTTGGTGACCACTTCATGTCTCTGGGTTTTTTTTAAATAATTTTCTTTTTTTCAATGTATACTTTTTAGTGAATTTTTTTATGCATTGCATACAAGACAACTTAATCACTTTTGTACCTCCTGCCCCATCTGCATCTCACCATGTCCCCCCACTGAGTTTCCTGTACTATGTCATATATGTTAAGGCCTACAGAGTCAAGTTTATGTACCAGATGGCCCTCAGTGAAAGCTCACCCGCTGGCATCTAGCCAGCCTGTGCAGCAGCTCCCTCATTGCTCCTAGGACCTTACAGCAGTGACGTCAGCGTGCACAAGACTCATGTAAACTCAGTCAGACAGAATCCCAGCATAGAACTGGAGAAATGGCCAGCAGACCCAGCCTTACCTTGGGTGAAGAACTATTGACAGCTTACTACT
>VZQC01008534.1:841237-855317 GCA_009823505.1 Rhizomys pruinosus | reverse complement strand
CTATGCACAAGACCAGGCCTGGCTTGTTTAGTTGAATCCGTCTGAACCCCAGTATGCACAAGACTGGTCCTGGCTTGTTTAATTGACACCAAATGTACCCTACTATGCACAAGACCAGGCTTCGCTTGTTGAGTTGACACCATCTATACACCACTATGCACAAGAACAGGCCTGGCTTATTTAATCGACACCATCTGTACCCCACTATGCATAAAACCAGGCTTGTTTAGTTGACACCATCTGAACCCCACTATGCACAAGACCAGACCTGGCTTGTTTAGTTGACACCATCTGAATCCCAGTATGCACAATACCAGGCTTGTTTAGTTGACACCATCTGTACCCCACTATGCACAAGACCAGGCCTGGCTTGTTTACTTGACACCATCTGTACCCCACTATGCACAAGACCAGGCCTGGCTTGTTTAGTTGACACCATCTGTACCCCACTATGCACAAGACCAGGCCTGGCTTGTTTAGTCGACACCATCTGTACCCCACTATGCACAAGACCAGGCCTGGCTTGTTTAGTCGACACCATCTGTACCCCACTATGCACAAGACCAGGCCTGGCTTGTTTAGTCGACACCATCTGTACCCCACTATGCACAAGACCAGATCTGGCTTGTTTACTTGACACCATATGTACCCCACTATGTACAATTGACACCACCTTTATCCTACTACGCACAATACCAGGCCTGGCTTCTTTAGTTGACACCACCTGTACCCCACTATGCACAAGACCAGGCCTGGCTTCTTTAGTTGACACAATCTGTACCCCACAAAGTACAAGACAAGGAAAGGCTTGTTTAGTTGACACCATGTGTACCTACTATGCACAAAACCAGGCCTGACTTCTTTTGTTGACACAACCTGTACCCCACTATGCACAAAACCAGGACTGGCTTCTTTATTTGACACCACCTGTACCCCACTATGCACAAGACACACCTGGCTTCTTTAGTTGAGACCATCTGTACCCCACTATGCACAAGACCAGGCCTGGTAGAGATGGTATCATCTAAACAAGCCAGGTCCGGTTTTGTGTATAGTGGGGTATAGATGAGGTCAAATAAAGAAGCCAGGCCTGGACTTGTGCATAGTGGGGTAAGGATGGTGCCAACTGAACAAGCCAGGACTGGTCTTGTGCATAGTGGTGTACAGGTGGTGTCAACAAAACAAGCCAGGTCTGGTCTTGTGCATAGTGGGGTACAGATGGTGGCGGCTAAACAAGCCAGGCCTGGTCTTGTGCATAGTGTGGTACAGACGGTGTCAACAAAAGAAACACAGTCTTGTACCTAGTGGGGTACAGATGGTGTCAACTATACAGCCAGCACTGGTCTTGTGCATAGTGGGGTACAGATGGTGTCAACTAAACAAGCCAGGCCTGGTCTTGTGCATAGTGAGGAACAGGTGGTGTCAACTAAAGAATCCAGGCCTGGTCTTGTGCATAGTGGGGTACAGATGGTGTCGACTAAAGAAGCCAGGCCTGGTCTTGTGCATAGTGGGGTACAGATGGTGTCGACTAAAGAAGCCAGGCCTGGTCTTGTGCATAGTGCGGTACAGATGGTGTCAACTAAACAAGCCAGGCCTGGTCTTGTGCATAGTGTGGTACAGATGGTGTCAAATAAACAAGCCAGTCCTTGTCTTGTGCATAGTGGGGTACAGATGGTGTCAACTAAACAAGCCAGGCCTGGTCTTGTGCATAGTGGGGTAGAGATGGTGTCGACTAAACAAGCCAGGCCTAGTCTTGTGCATAGTTGTGTAAAGGTGGTTTCAACAAAAGATGCCAGGCCTGTTCTAGTTCATAGTGGGGTACAGATAGTTTCAACAAACAAGCCAGGCCTGGACTTGTGCATAGTGGGGTACAGATGGTGTCAACTAAACAAGCCATGTCTGGTCTTGTGCATAGTGGGGTACAGATGGAGTCAACTAAACAAGCCTGGTCTTGTACATAGTGGGGTAAAGATGGTGTCAACTGAACAAGCCAGGTCTGGTCTTGTGCATAGTGGGGTACAGATGGTGTCAACAAAACAAGCCAGGCCTGGTCTTGTGCATAGTGGGGTAGAGATGGTGTCGACTAAACAACCCAGGCCTAGTCTTGTGCATAGTTGTGTAAAGGTGGTTTCAACAAAAGATGCCAGGCCTGTTCTAGTTCATAGTGGGGTACAGATAGTTTCAACAAACAAGCCAGGCCTGGACTTGTGCATAGTGGGGTACAGATGGTGTCAACTAAACAAGCCATGTCTGGTCTTGTGCATAGTGGGGTACAGATGGTGTCAACTAAACAAACCTGGTCTTGTACATAGTGGGGTAAAGATGGTGTCAACTGAACAAGCCAGGTCTGGTCTTGTGCATAGTGGGGTAAAGATGGCTTCAACAAAACAAGCCAGGCCTGGTCTTGTGCATAGTGGGGTAGAGATGGTGTCGACTAAACAACCCAGGCCTAGTCTTGTGCATAGTTGTGTAAAGGTGGTTTCAACAAAAGATGCCAGGCCTGTTCTAGTTCATAGTGGGGTACAGATAGTTTCAACAAACAAGCCAGGCCTGGACTTGTGCATAGTGGGGTACAGATGGTGTCAACTAAACAAGCCATGTCTGGTCTTGTGCATAGTGGGGTACAGATGGAGTCAACTAAACAAACCTGGTCTTGTACATAGTGGGGTAAAGATGGTGTCAACTGAACAAGCCAGGTCTGGTCTTGTGCATAGTGGGGTAAAGATGGCTTCAACAAAACAAGCCAGGCCTGGTCTTGTGCATAGTGGGGTAGAGATGGTGTCGACTAAACAACCCAGGCCTAGTCTTGTGCATAGTTGTGTAAAGGTGGTTTCAACAAAAGATGCCAGGCCTGTTCTAGTTCATAGTGGGGTACAGATAGTTTCAACAAACAAGCCAGGCCTGGACTTGTGCATAGTGGGGTACAGATGGTGTCAACTAAACAAGCCATGTCTGGTCTTGTGCATAGTGGGGTACAGATGGAGTCAACTAAACAAACCTGGTCTTGTACATAGTGGGGTAAAGATGGTGTCAACTGAACAAGCCAGGTCTGGTCTTGTGCATAGTGGGGTAAAGATGGCTTCAACAAAACAAGCCAGGCCTGGTCTTGTGCATAGTGGGGTAGAGATGGTGTCAACTAAACAAGCCAGGTCCGGTTTTGTGTATAGTCGGGTACAGATGAGGTCAAATAAAGAAGCCAGGCCTGGACTTGTGCATAGTGTGGTAAGGATGGTGCCAACTAAACAAGCCAGGCCTGGTCTTGTGCATAGTGGTGTACAGGTGGTGTCAACAAAACAAGCCAGGTCTGGTCTTGTGCATAGTGGGGTACAGATGGTGTCGACTAAATAAACCAAGCCTGGTTTTTTGCATAGTGTGGTACAGACTGTGTCAACAAAACAAACACCGTCTTGTATATAGTGTGATACACATGGGGTCAACTAAAGAAGGCAGGTCTAGTCTTGTGCATAGTGGGATACAGATAGTGTCATCTAAACAAGCCAGGCCTGGTCTTATGCATAGTGGGGTACAGGTGGTTTCAAATAAATAAGCCAGGCCTGGTCTTGTGCATGGTGGGGTACAGATGGTGTCAACTAAACAAGCCTGGTCTTGTACATAGTGTGATACACATGGGGTCAACTTAACAATCCAGGTCTGGTCTTGTGCATAGTGTGGTACAGATGGTTTCAAATAAAGAAGCCAGGCTTGGTCCTGTGCATGGTCAGGTACAGATGATGTCAACTAAATAAGCCAGGCCTGGTCCTGTTCATAGTGGGGTATAGTGGGTGTCAGCTAAACAAACCAGGCCTGGTCTTGTGCATAGTGGGGTAGAGATGTTGTCGATTAAACAAGCCAGGCCTGGTCTTGTGCATAGTGGGTTACAGATGGTGTCAACTAAACAAGCCTGGTATTGTGCATAGTGGGATACAGATGGTGTCAACTAAACAAGCCAGGTCTGGTCTTGTGCATAGTGGGGTACAGATGATGTCAACTAAAGAGGCCAGGCATCATCTTGTGCATAGTGGGGTACAGATGGTGTCAACTAAACAAGCCTGGTCTTCTACATAGTCAGGTAAAGATGGTGTCAACTAAACAAGCCAGGTCTTGTCTTATGCATAGTGGGGTACATATGGTTTCAACAAAACAAGCCAGGCCTGGTCTTGTGCATAGTGGGGTAAAGATGTTGTCAACTAAAAAAGCAAGGTCTGGTCTTGTGCATAGTGGGGTACAGATGGTGTCAACTAAACAAGCCTGGTCTTGTACATAGTGGGGTAAAAATGGTGTCTACCAAACAAACCTGGTCTGGTCTTGTGCATAGTGGGGTACAGATGGTTTGAACAAAACAAGCCAGGCCTGGTCTTGTGCATAGTGGGGTATAGATGGTGTCAACTAAACAAGCCAGGTCTGGTCTTGTGCATAGTGGGGTACAGATGATGTCAACTAAAGAAGCCAGACCTGGACTTGTGCTTAGTGGGGTAAGGATGGTGTCAACTAAACAAGCCAGGCCTGGTCTTGTGCATAGTGGGCTACAGGTGGTGTCAACCAAACAAGCCAGGCCTGGTCTTGTGCATAGTTGGGTACAGGTGGTGTCAACTAAACAAGCGTGGTCTTGTGCATAGTGGGGTCAGGATGGTGTCAACTAAACAAGCCAGATCTATTCTTGTGCATAGTGGGGTACAGATGGTGTCAACTAAAGAAGCCAGGCCTGGTCTTGTGCATAGTGGGGTACAGATGGTGTCAACTAAAGAAGCCAGGCCTGGTCTTGTGCATAGTGGGGTATAGATGGTGTCGGCTAAACAAGCCATGCCACGTGATGTGCATATTGGGGTACAGATGGTTTCAACTAAACAAGCCTGGTCTTGTACATAGTGGGGTACAGATGGTGTCAGCTAAAGAAGCCAGGCGTGGACTTGTGCATAGTGGGGTACAGATGGTGTCAACTAAAGAAGGCAGGCCTTGTCTTGTGCATAGTCAGGTTTAGATGGTGTCAGCTAAACAAGTCAGGCCTGGTCTTGTGCATAGTGGGGTACAGATGGTATCGACTAAACAAGTCAGGCCTGGTCTTGTGCATAGTGGGGTACAGATGGTGTCAACTAAACAAGCCAGTCCTGGTCTTGTGCATAAAGGGGTACAGATGGTGTCGACTACACAAGCCAGTACGGGTCTTGTGCATAGTGGGGTACAGATGGTGTCAACTAAAGAAGCCTGGCCTGGTCTTGTGCACAGTGTGGTACAGATGGTGTCAACTAAACAAGCCAGGCATGATATTGTGCATACTGGCGTACAGATGGTGTCAACTAAACAAGCCTGGCCTGGTCTTGTGCATAGTTGGGTACAGATGGTGTCAACTAAACAAGCCAGGCCTGGTCTTGTGCATAGTGGGGTACAGGTGGTGTCAAATAAAAAGCCAGGCCTGGTCTTGTGCATAATGGGGTACAGATGGTGTTGACTAAACAAGCCAGGCCTGGTCTTGTTCATAGTGGGGGACAGATGGTGTCAATTAAAGAAGCCATGCCTGGTAGGGCTTATCTTTGGTGCATAGTGGGGTACAGAAGTGTACAACTAAACAAGCCTTTCCTTGTCTCGCTGGTACATTGTGAGGTACACAATGGTGTCAATAAACAAGGCCAGGCCTTTCTTGGGCATAGTGGGGGTATCAGGTGGTGGTCAACTAAAGAAGCCAGGCCTGGTCTTGGGCATAGTGGGGTACAGATGGTGTCGACTAAGCAAGCCAGGCCTGATCTTGTGCATAGATGGGATAAGGATGGTGTAAACTGAAACAGCCAGGCCTGTTGCTTGTGCATGTGGGTACAGATGGTGTCATAACAAGGCAGGTCCTGGTCTTTGCATAATGGGGTACAGATGGTGTGACATAAACAATGCAGTGCTTGTCTTGTGCATAGTGGGTACAGATGGTGTCAATAAACAAGCCAGGCTGGTTTGTCATAGTGGATCAGATGGTTCACAAAAGCCAGGTCTGTCTGTGCATAGTAGGTACAGAGTGGTGTCAACCTAAAAGCCAGGCCTGTCTTGTGCATAGTGGGGTACAGATGGTGTCAACTAAACAAGCCAGGCCTGGTTCTGGCCACAAGTGGGTACAGGTGTGTTGACTAAACAAGCCAGTCCTAGTCCTTGTGCATAGTGGGTACAGATGTGTCAACTAAAACCAGGCCAGGTTGGTTTGTGCTAGTGGGTACAGTGTGTGTCAACTAAACAAGCCAGGTGGTCTTGTGCTAGGGGTACAGATGTTTCACTAAACAAGCCAGAATGGTCTTTTGCATAGTGTGGTACAGATGGCTCAACTAAACAAAGCCAGGCTGGTTCTTGTGCATGTGGGGAACAGATGGTGTAACTAACAGCCACATGTGCTTGTGCATAATTGGGTTAGAGATGGTGTAAACTAACAAGCCAGGCCTATCTTTTGCATATGGGGTACAGATGGTGATAAACTAACAAGCCAGGGCCTCCTTGTGCATAGTGGGGTACAATGTGTCAACTAAAGAAGCCAGCTGGTCTTGAGGAATAGGCAGTACCAGATTGTTTCACTAAGAAAGCCAGGCCTGTCTTGTGCATAGTGGGGTAGAGATGGTGTCAAAAACAAGCCAGGCCTGGTCTTGTGTCATATGGGGTACAGAGGTGTTCGACTAAACAACCAAGCCTGGTCTGTATCATAGTGGGGTATAATGGTGTCAAATAACAAGCAAGGTCTGGTCTTGTGCAATATGGGGTACAGATGGTGTGACTAAACAACCAGAGCCTGGTCTTGTTGCTAATTGGGGGCATATGGTGTCAATAAAAGAAGCCAGGCCTGGTCTGTGATAGTGGGTACAGATGGTATCTAAAAAAGCCAGGCCTGTCTTGTGCATATGGGGGGTACAGTGGTTTCAATAAAAAGCCAGGCCTGTTGTGTAGGTGGGGTTCAGATGTGTCAACTAAACAAGCAGGCCTGGTTTGTGCATAGACTGGGGTACAGATGTGGTCAACTAAACAAGCCAGTCTGGTCTTGTCATAGTGGGTATCAGATGGTGCAACTAAAGAGCCAGGCCTGGTCTTGTGCATAGTGGGGTACAGGTGGTGTCAGCTAAACAAGCCAGGACGGTCTGTGCATAGTGGGGTACAGATGGTTTCAACTAACCAAGCCATGCCTGTTGTTGTGTGTAGTGGGTTACAGGTGGTGTCAGCTAAACAAGCCAGGCCTGGTCTTGTGCATAGTGGGGTACAGGTGGTGCACTAAAGAGCCAGGCCGGGTCTTGTGCATAGTGGGGTCAGATGGTGCACTAAACAAACCAGGCATTGTTTGTGCATAGTGGGGTAAGATGTTGTCAACTAAACAAGCCAGGCCTGGTCTTGTGCATAGTGGAGTACAGGTTGTGTTGTCAACTAAAAAATCCAGGCCTAGTCTTGTGCATATTGCAGTACAGATTGTGTCGACTAAACAAGCCAGTCCTGTCTTGTGCATATGGGTACAGATGGTGAACTAAAAGCCAGTCTGGTTTGTGCATAGGGGGTACAGATGGTGTCAACAAAACAAGCCAGGACGGTCTGTGCATAGTGGTCACAGATGGTGTCAACTAAACAAGCCAGGCTCGTCTTGTGCGGGGATAATGGTGTCAGCTAAAAAGCCAGGCCTGGTCTTGTGCATAGTTGGGGTACTGATGGGGTGGTCGAAATAAAGCACCTGGTTTGTCAAGGTGGGGTACAGTGGTGTCATAAAAAAGCCAGGCCTGGTCTTGTGCATAATGGGGTACAGAATGTGTCAATAAACAAGCAGGCTGGTCTTGTGCATAGTGGGGTTAGATGGTGTTCTAAACAAGCCAGCCCCGGTCTTGTGCATAGTGGGGACAGATGGTGTCTAACTCCAGCAGCTGTTCTTGTGCATAGTGGGGTACAGATGGTGTCAATAAAAAGCCAGCCTGGTCTTGTCATAGTGGGTACAGTGGTGACAACTAAACAGCCAGGCTGGTCTTGTTCATAATGTGGTACAGATGATGTCAACTAAAGAAGCCAGGCCTGGTCTTGAGGATAGAGCGGAACAGATTGTGTCAACTAAACAAGCCAGGCCTGGTCTTGTGCAAAGTGGGGTACAGATGGTGTCAAATAACAAGCCAAGTCTGGTCTTGTGCATAATGGGGTACAGATGTGTGAAGCAACGAAGCGGGCCTGGTGTTGTCAAGGGACATATTGTGTCAATTAAAAGCCACCTGGTCTTGTGCATAGTGGGTACAGATGGTCAACTAAAAAGCCAGGCCTGGTCTTGTGCTAGTGGGGTACAGATGGGTCAGACTAACAACCAAGGCGTGTCTTGTGCATAGTGGGTACAGGTGGTTGCAAGTAAACAACCAGGCTGATCTTGTGCATAGTGGGGTACATGTGGTGTCGACTAAACAAGCCAGGCCTGGTCTTGTGCATAGTGGGGTACAGATGGTGTGACTAAACAAGCCAGGCATGGTCTTGTGCATAGTGGGGTACAGATTTGTGTCAACTAAAGAAGCCAGGCCTGGTCTTGTGCATAGTGGGGTACAGGTTGTGTTGTCAACTAAAAAATCCAGGCCTAGTCTTGTGCATATTGCAGTACAGATCGTGTCGACTAAACAAGCCAGTCCTGGTCTTGTGCATAGTGGGGGACGTACGTTGTCAACTAAAAACCCCGCGGCCTGGTATTGTGCATGGTGGGGCTACAGATGGTGAACTAACAAGCCAGCCTGGTCTTGTGCATAGTGGGTAAAGATGGTGTCAACTAACAAGCCAGCTCGGTCTTGTGCATAGTGGGTAAGATGGTGTCACTAAAAGCCAGGCTGGTCTTGTGCACAGTGGGGAACAGATGGTGTCAAAACAAGCAGGCTGTTCTTTGCATAATGGGTACAGATGGGTCAACTAACAAGCCAGCTGTTCTTGTGCATAATGTGGTACAGGTGGTGACAACTAACAAGCCAGGCCTGCTTGTTCATAGTGGGTACGATGATGTCAACTAAAGAAGCCAGCCTGGTCTTGAGGTAGAGCAGTACAGGGGGTGTGGTGGTGATGTGTGACTAAACAAGCCAGGCCTGGTCTTTGCAATAGTGGGGTACAGATGATGTTCAAATACAACAAGCCAAGGTCTGGTCTGTGCAATGGGGTACAGAGGTGTGTGACTAAACAAAGCCATTCCTGGTCTTGTACATATGGGGTACATATGGTGTAAACTAAACAAGCCAGCTGGTCTTGTGCATAATGGGGTACAGATGTGTGACTAAAAGCCAGAGCCTGGTCTTGTCATATGGGGTACAGATGGTGTCAAAACAAGAGCCATCTTCTTGGCATAGTGGGTACAGATGGTTAAATAAAGAAGCCAGGCCTGGTCTTGTGCATATGGGGTACAGTGGTTAACTAAAAAGCCAGGCCTGGTCTGTGCATAGTGGGGTACAGAGTGTAACTAAACAAGCCAGCTTGATTTGTCATAGTGGGGTACAATGGTTAATAAACAAGCCAGCCTGGTCTTGTGATAGTGGGTTACAGATGGTTCAACTAAACAAGCCAGGTCGTTTGATAGTGGGGTACAGATGGTATCAATAAAGAACCAGCCTGGTCTTTTGCATAGTGGGGTACAGGTGGTGACAACATAAGACAAGCCAGGCTTAGTCTTGTGCATATGGGGACAGAGGTGTTGATAAACAACCAGCATGGTCTTGTGCTAGTGGGTATAGATGGTGTTGATAACAAGCCAGGCCTGGTCTGTGCATGTGTACAATGGTGTCAACTAAACAAGAAAGGCCTGGTCTTGTCATATGGGGTAACAGATGGTGTCAAATAAATGAAGCCATGCTTTCTTGCATAGGGGTACAGTGTGTGCAACTAAACAAGCCAGGCCTTTCTTGTGCATAGTGGGGTACAGATGGTGTCACAAAACAAGCCAGGCGGTCTTGTCATAGTGGGTACAGATGGTGAAACTAAACAAGCCAGGCCTGGTCTTGTGAAGTGTGGTACAGATGGTACAAACTAAACAAGCCAGGCCTGCTGTCATTTTGGGTACTGAGATGGGTGTGTCAATAAATGAGACCTGCGTTTGTCATAGTGGGGTACAGAGTGTCAATTACAACAAGTCAGGCTGGTCTTTTGCATAGTGGGGTGCAGATGGTGCCAACTAAACAAGCCAGCCTGATCTGTGCATAGTGGGTACAGATGGTGTCTGAAACAAGCCAGCCTGGTCTTGTGCATAGTGGGAACAGTGGTGTCAACTAACAAGCAGGCTGTTCTTGTGCATATGGGTACAGATGTTGTCAACTAAACAAGCCAGCGTGTCTTGTGCAAGTGGGGTAACAATGGTGTCACAAAACAAGCCAGGCCTGGTTTGTGCATGTTGGTACAGATGGTCAACTAAAGAAGCCAGGCTGGTTCTTGGAGGATAGGGGTACAATGGTGTGTCAACTAAACAAGCCAGGCCTGGTCTTGTGCATAGTGGGGTACAGATGGTGTCAAATAACAAGCCAAGTCTGGTCTTGTGCATAATGGGGTACAGATGGTGTTGACTAAACAAGCCAGGCCTGGTCTTGTTCAATTGGGGTACAGTGGTTCAACTAAGAAGCATGCCTGGTTTGTGCATAGGTGGTACAGATGGTTCAACTAAACAAGCCAGCCGGTCTTGTGCACAGTGGTGTACGATGGTGTCAGACTAAACAAGCCAGGCCTGGTCTTGTGCATAGTGGAGTACAGGTGTGCAACTAAACAAGCCAGGCCTGTCTTGTGCATAGTGGGGGTACAGAGATGGTGTCGACTAAAAAAGCCAGGGTCTGGTCTTGTGCATAGTGGGGTACAGATGGTGTCAACTAAACAACAAGGCCTGGTCTTGTGCATGGGGTACAGATGGTTCAACTAAAACAAGCCAGGTCGGTCTTGCATAGGGGTAGATGGTCACTAAGAAGCAGGCCTTGTCTTGTGCATAGTTGGGTACAAGATGGTGTACAACTAACAAGCCATGCTGTTCTTGTGCTAATTGGGTACAGATGGTGTCGACTAAACAAGCCAGGTTGGTCTTGTGAAACAAGTGGGATAGAAGGTTCAACTAAACAGCAGGCCTGTCTTGTGCATAGGGGGTACAGATGGAGTCAACTAAACAAGCCAGGCCTGTCTTGTGAATAGTGGGGTAATGGGTTTCAACTAAGAAGCCAGGCTGTCTTGTGCATATGTGGTAAAGATGGTTCAACTAAAAAGCCACTTCTTGTGCATGTGGGGTAAGATGGTGTCACAAACAAGCCAGGCCTGGTCTTGTGCATAGTGGGGAACAGATGGTGTCAACTACACAAGCCAGGCATGTTCTTGTGCATAATGGGTACAGATGGTGTCAACTAAACAAGCCAAGCCTGGTCTTGTGCATAATGGGGTACAGATGGTATAAACTAACAAGCCAGGCCTGCTGTTGCATAGTGGGGTACAGATGTTCAATACTAAAAGAATGCCAGGCCTGGTCCTGGGTATAGGGTACAGATGGTGATAAAATCAAGCCAGGCCTGGTCTTGTCAAGTGGGGTACAGATGTGGTCAAATAAGCAAGCCAGCCGGTCTTGTGCATATGGGGTAAGAGGTTGTTTGACTAACACGCCAGGCCTGGTCTTGTGTCATTGGGGTACAGATGGTGTCAAAATACAAGCCAGTTGGCTTGTGCATAGTGGGGTACAGATGTGTCGAATAAACTAGCCAGGCCTGGTCTTGTGCATATGGGGGACAGTATGGTGTCCATAAAAAGCCATGCCTGGGTGTGCATAGTGGGTGTCAGATGTGTCAACTAAAAAGCCAGGCCTGGTCTTGTGCATAGTGGGAGGAGATGGTGTCAGCTAAAAACCAGCCTGGTCTTGTGCATAGTGGGAGGTACGATAGGAGTCAACTAAACAAGCCAGGCCTGGTCTTGNTATCTCCCTGCAGCTCCAGATGTATTGGAACTCTCTATGTAGACCAAGCTGGCTTTGAACTCACAGAGATCCGCCTGCCTCTGCCTCCCTAGTGCTGGTATCAAAGGTGTGTGCCACCACGCCCGGCCTTTTCATATATTCTATCACTGCTCTTGAGTTCGATCCCACCACCCACATGGTGGCTCATAACCAACTGTAACTCCAGCTCCAGGGGAACTGACACTTTGTTCTGGCCTCCTTGGGGACTTGCACTCAATGTGGCACTCACAGATATACACGTACATATAAATAAAAATAAATATAAATAAAATGGGAAAAAATCAAACACTCATACACATAAAAATATATTAAAAAGATCTTATAAAACTACTAGGTCAGGACTGGAGAGATGGCCTAGGGGTTAAGAGCGCTGACCAGAGGACCCAGGTTTTATCCCCAGCACCCACATGGTGGCTGAAAACCATCTGAAACTCCAATTCCAAGAGAACTCTAGTTCCAGGGGAATTCAACACCCTCTTCTGACCGCCGTGACATTGCACAACATGGGTGCACAAACCTGCATGCAGACAGTACTTTCATACACATACAGAAATAAATAAAATAAAATAAAAAGTACTAGGTCAATTTAGCACCTTCACAGGCTCAAGACCCATACTTAAAACTCAGTTATGGGCCTGGAGAGATGGCCTAGTGGTTAAGAGCACCAACTACTCTTGCAGAGGACCTGGGTTCGATCCCCAGTACCCACATGGCAGCTGAGAACCGTCTCTAACTCCAATTCCAGGAGAACTCCAGTTCCAGGGGAATCTGAGACCCTCTTCTGACCTCTGTGGCATTGCACGACACGGGTGCACAAACCTACATGCAGACAGTACATTCATACACATAATTAAGTAAATAAATAAAATAAAAGTTTAAAAAAAAAACTCAGTTATGCTGGACGTGGTGGCACATGCCTTTGATCCCACTACTAGGGAGGCAGAGGCAGGTGGATCTCTGTGAGTTCAAGGCCAGCCTGGTCTACATAGTGAGTTTGAGGAGAGCTGGAACTACAGGGAGACCTTGTCTGAAAAAGAACAAAACACAGAAAACTTAGTTATGTTTTTATATTCTAGCAATGAAAACTCAGGAATCAAAATTTAATTTAATATAATTTACACTACTATCATATGAAATATTTGGTATGTAACACAAAACTTATTCTGAGTTAATATGCTAAAAACTAGAAAACACTATAAAAGAAGTCAATGGAGAACCAAATAAATTGAACTGTAACACTTTATGGATCAAAGGATTCAATATAGTTCCAACTATGTAGTTCTATTCTTTCCAACCTGACTTCTACATTCAACAAATATCAACCTCAAACAAAATCCCAGCAGGAACTGTATTTTTTCTTTTTCTTTTTTGAGAGAAGGTCTCCTTTTTGTCCCATCTGGTGCTCACTATGTAGACCAGGCTGGCCTTGAACTCACAGAGATCCACCTGCCTCTGCTTCCTGCATGCTGGGATTAAAGGCATGTGCCACCATGCCCAGCAACACAATTTTTTAATTTAAAAAAGTCTTTTATCTTTTCAACGTATAAGTGTTTTGCCTGCACATATGTAAGTACACCTGTGCCATACAATGCCCACAGGAGCCAGAAGAGGACATCAGATCCCTTGGACCTGAGGTTGCAAAGGGTGGTTAGCCACCATGTGAGTTCTGGGAACCAACCTGTTGTCCTCTGTAAGAGCAGCCAGTGCACATAACCACTGATCCATCTCTCCAGCCACAGAGACTCTACATTTTATATTGGAAATTCATTTTAAAATCAATGTACAGGGGCTGGAGAGATGGCACAGTGGTTAAGAGCACCAACTGCTCTTGCAGAGGACCCGGGTTCAATTCCCTGCACCCACATGGCGGCTAAGAACCGTCTTTAACTCCAGTTCCAGGGGAATCCAATGCCCTCTTCTGATCTCTGCAGCATTGCACGACATGGGTGCACCTACCTACATGCAGACAGTACATTCATACACATAAGTAAAAAAAATAATAATAAACTCAATGTACAGAGTAAAATTATCAAAACATTTTAAAAACAAACAAAGGCTGAGTGGGACACTCACGCTAGCTTTTCTGTAAAGCCTTGGTTGCTGAGATGGAGTGGGATTTCTGAGAAGGTCTATAGTTAATAGAATGGACTCAGGTCCAAAGGC
>VZQC01008534.1:821636-832826 GCA_009823505.1 Rhizomys pruinosus | reverse complement strand
GGGAGAGGGAGAGGGAGAGGGAGAGGGAGAGGGAGAGGGAGAGGGAGAGGGAGAGGGAGAGGGAGAGGGAGAGAGGGAGAGGGAGAGGGAGAGGGAGAGAGAGATCATTGTCACCATGAATTCTACAGACAGCTGCACCCTGGAGCAGAAGCAATCAACCGGAGATCCAGACTGATCGTACAGATCTGGTTATAGAGCTCTCCCACCCTCCGTCCCAGCTCTTCCTGGTTTAAGCCTAAATAAAACTCACGTCAGTACCCTGACGATGAATGTTGGGTCACTGGAGCCTTCCATCTTTTCTTCCCACCGTGACCACAGTGAATCAGTCTCCTCTCTCCGCTTTTCATACTTACTTTGACTTAAAATTTTTTCACATTTATTTATCGAGGGAGGGGGCACACCCATGGTACATACATGTGGAGGTCAGAGAACAACTCAACAGGAATCAATTCTGTCCTACTGCAATGTGCTTTCTGTTAGGTTTGGGCTTCCCAGAATGCCAAGGGACACGGAGATGTTCACTTCCTCCAGAGGCTGTCAGTCTTCTGACCCCTTCCCCTGTACCTGAGGTCCTGCGTCATGGCTATAAATCGGTGGGCCCCAGGCCCCATCTTTCTCCTTCTCCTGTTCCACCAAGTGCCTGCAGGTGCCCTGCTCCTGTGGTTCCAGTGGAAGTAAACCATGTTCCTGGAGTGACTTAAGTCTCATGTGCCTTTTTATCTGGGAGTTCATGCCTTTATAATCTAATAATTTCCAGGGATTGAATTTACATTGTCAGGCTTGGTGGCAAGCTCCGTTACTTGCTGAGCCATTTTATGAGCCCTACTTTTCCTTATTTATTTATTTTTTAATTTTTAAAAATTTTATTTTTGTATGTGTTTGAATGTACTGTCTGCATGTAGGTCTGTGCACCCATGTCGTGCAATGCCGCAGAGGTCAGAAGAGGGTCTCAGATTCCCCTGGAACTGGAGTTCTCCTGGAATTGGAGTTCCAGATGGTTCTTAGCCACCATGTGGATGATGGGGCTCAAACCCGTGTCCTCTGCAAGAGCAGTCGGTGCTCTTAACTGCTAGACCATCTCTCCAGCCCCTATTTATTTATTTTTCAGACAGGGTCTCCCTGTAGCCCCAGCTGTCCTGGAACTCACTCCATAGACCAGGCTGGCCTCGAACTCACAAAGATCCTCCTGCCTCTGCCTCCCAAGTGCTAGTATTAAAGGCGTGCACCACCACTCCCAGCATTTATTTATTTAGACAGGGTCTCACTATTTAGCCTTGGCTGGCCTGGAACTTGCTACATAGACCAGGGTGGCCTTGAACTCAGAGAGATCTGTCTGCCTTTGCTTCCTAAGTGCTGAGATGAAAGGTGTGCACTACTATTCCTGGCCCCTACTTTGTCTTTAATTGGTATATTGGTGGAAGAGCCTGATTTATTGAGGTTGCCTAGGCTTTTACACTAAAAAATTCAATTACTATGATATTCTTCTTTTTTGGGTTGGTGGAAACTGGTAGTTTTTCAAGTTAGTACATTCAAGAAGCTTCAGGTAATAGTCACACTTTCAGGTCATAGAGGTTGGGGACAAATGGCTCTTGAGGGAGACTAAAGATGCCACAAGAATTTGGTTTTACATGAAGGATGCTTGTACTCATAAATTATCACTTGTTGCTAAAAATGAAAAAAAAACTGAGGGAAAGATGCAGGACAGTTATGGCAGAATGCATGAACTGGGATGGGGTGGGGTGGGGGGAAGGAAAAGGGAAATATGCCTGAACCGAATTGGAAAATGATGTATGCAATACACAAAGCATCAATAAAAAAAAATTTGGCTGTTGGTTTTTAGGATTCCATCTCTCCACATTCACAGACTTTACAGACTCAGTCTACAGGGACTCGACATGTTACCAGAGCTTCTAAGTTCAAAGCCTGCATCCCAGCAGCCCTGACCAGCCAGGCTCATCCACCCATGAGACAGGGAATAGTGAGAAAGGATTTATTCAATGTGGCCACACTGGGAAGAGGAACAAATAAAGAGGGTCTGTCTGTGAACTCCAAGTTCATCTGGGCGGGAGGGTTAGGGTTAAATAGCAAGAGGTGCGAAGAAAAGTTCCCAGAAAAACTGCATTTTTTCAAACTGAACCTTCTATAAGGCTGATTAGCTGATCAGAACTTCAGTAATTGTGGAGTTTGAAATGTTGTAGGTCCAGAGCCTAATTACACTTTACCTTGGGCTATCTTTAGCATGCTAACCATCCTTTTCTTGCCTACCTCTGTTTCCAACTTAACATCCTGTGACTAACAGATTAAAACTTTTGGAATGTATTAACCAAACCCTTGCTTCCACCAACCAAAGGCTGAGTGTCATCAGATAGCACCTGAGGCCACAGCTGAGATTTCTCTTTTGCTACTTCATCCTTCCTTCATGTATTTGAAAAGTGTCCTTTTTTTTTTTTTTTTTTTTTTTTTTGGTCTTTTTGAGACGGGGTTTCCCTGTAGCTCTGGCTGTCCTGGAACTTATTCTGTAGACCAGGCTGGCCTTGAACTCACAGAGATCCACCCGACTCTGCCTCCCATGTGCTAGAATTAAAGGCATGTGCCACCACTCCCAGCTTGAAAATTATCTTGAATCCTGACACTCTTCGTTCTGTTACTATAAAATACTTGTTGAGTCCAGGTGTGGTGGTGCATGTCTTTAACTCCAGCACTCAGGAGGCAGAGACAGGTGGATCTCTGTAAGTTCAAAGCCAGCCTGGTCTACAAATTGAGTTGCAGGACAGCTGGGGCTATAGGGAGACCCTCTCTCAAAAAGAAAAAAAAAAAACCAAACAAACAACCAAACAAAACAAAACTTGTTGAAACCACTTCCACATTGGAACATGGAATTCGGGGTCTGGGCCATGCTCACTCACATTTGGCCCCAGAATAAACTATCTTTTACCTCCTTTGAAGTGAGAATTTTATGTCAACAGAGGTATACACAACTAAGCAAGGTGTGTTCCACCACTGACCCATCACAACCTCACTGCACCTTCTCCTCTGAGGTGGTCTCACATGTTGTCAGAACTGTGCAATCTTTGGTGGAGGCAAGCACCTCCTCTGACCTGCCCAGGCTTCATTTAGCCTTTCAGTCCCCCGGTGTGAGATTCCTGGGGAAATTCCAACTTCCTAGAGTACATTGTTTCAGTAGTCTGACCTGAAAGGCAGGGGCACAGGGGTCTCTTTGAACAATCTTTGGTCAGGCGATGACAAATGCAGCTGTGACCACTTCAGAGCTCCTCAAACAACTCACATGGCGTTTCCTGCATTTGATCCTTACCTGGCTGCCCGTGAATCCAGGCAGGTAGGTATGCATGTGTTTAAAAAGTTTATCAGGGCTGGAGAGATGGCTCAGCAGTTAAGAACACTGACTGCTCTTGCAGAGGACCTGGGTTCAATTTCCCACACCCACATGGTGGCTAACAGCCATTCATAAGTAGGAAGCTTCAGTTCCAGGGGAATCCAGTGCCTTCTTCTGACCTCCACTGGCATTTCACCACGTGGGTGCACTTAACAGACATGCAGGCGATACACTCACATACATAAAGTAAAGATAACAAATAAAATAATAAAAAATTAAATCTTAAAAAGGATGTTAATTCTGGAAAAACTCCTGTGATGCTGTTTTTAATGTCAGCTTGCCACAATTAGAATCACCTGAGTAGGGACCTGAGGACTCATTGCCTTAACTGATGTGGGAGGACTGCCCAAAATGTGGGCAGTGCCTTCTGTCAGCAGCCCGGATAGAAGGGACATAGCAGAAGGAAAATTATTCTCCTTTCCCTGGTTGGCCTTCCCACTCACTGAGAAGCCAATTTATCCTCTTGTTGCCGATTCCTTTCCTGATATTAGAACCAGTGTTTCCAGGCCCCTGACACTGAATAAGGACCAGTGGCTCTCCAGGAATCCTCCAGATTTTCAGCATCAGATTGGGCTGCTGAGGCTCCTAGCCCCATGGGCTGAGCAAGTACTGGGGTCTCAGCCTCTCCAGTATGAAGCAGCCATTGTGGGACTATTCCAACTGCTGAGGTTCCCCACCCAACCTCAAGAGTCAAACAGCCAGTTTCTCAGCCTCTAATGTCTGATTCATCTGTTGCTACTGTTTCAGAGTTAGCTGATTAATAAATTCTTTTAATATATATTCATTCATTCATTCTGTCTGTCTGTCTAGAGAACCCCAATACAATTCTCGAGTTATCAGTTCTTATTAGAGGTGGAAAAATAGCAAGTAGTTTTTCTTTGTTTGAAAGTCATTCTTTTTTTTTTTTTTGGTCTTTTTTGAGACAGTGTCTCTCTGTAGCCCCAGCTGTCCTGGAACTCACTCTGTAGACCAGGCTGGCCTTGAACTCACAAAGATCCACCTGCCTCTGCCTCCCAAGTGCTAGGATTAAAGGCGTATGCCACCATGCCTGGCTCCTAGGGGTATTCTTTACCAACTTCCTTCAGGTAGGGTCAAAACTTCTCCTTTCCTAAGCCACTGGAGTGAATTTCCCAACTAAGGAACAGGAAGGAAGCTGAACTGAGTCTCCTTCCTCAAACCATAACAAATAGAACTCCGTATAAATAAAGATAAATACATGAGTAAAGTCAAAGGCAAACATTAAAAAAAAACTCCAAAACAATACATTCCTCCTAACCTCCCACACCAAATGTAATCAAATGAAACTAGAAGAAAACCAACAAAATGAAACACACATTAGTCAGATAATTTGCCATGCAAAAGATATGGCTTAACAGTTTACCAACAGTCTTTCAAAGAGGGGTATGGGAGTGCACACTTGTGATCCCAGCACTGATGAGACTGAGATAGGAGGGTTGTTAGCTTGAGACCAGTCTACACTAGGAGATCTTGCATCAACAAAACAAAACCAACCAAAAACCAACCAAGGAAACAGAAGCCCTTTATCCTAATTTGCTTTCTGTTGGTGTCTTAAAACAGTGATCAAAACCTACTTTCATGGCACAGTCCATCTTTGAGGGAAGTCAGGCAGGAACTCAAGGCAGGAACCTGGTAGAAGCAACTGAAGCAGAGGCCATGGAAGAACACTGCTGACTGGCTTGCTTCCCCTGGCTTGCTCAGCTACCTTTCTTATACAGCTCACCACCATCTGCCCAGGGACAGCCCCAGTTACAGTTGCTTGGGCCCTTCTATGTGAATTAAAAATTAAGAAAATGCCTCACAGACATGCTCACAGACAACTCAGTTGGAGGAAATCCCTCAACTGAAATTCCCTCTTCCTAGGTATGTCAAGTTGACATCTAGAGCTATTCAGCACACCTTTTCAGAAGGAACATCTAAAGAAGATTCCAGAAATAAGCCTCTCCTCCATCCTCTAAGAGAACCAAAAGACAACATCCTGGGAGAAAAATCAAAAATACCCTTTTGAAGGGATGGCGAGATCACTCAGTGGTTATGAACACTTGCTGTTCTTCCAGAGGACCCAGGTTCAATTCCCAGTACTCACATGGTGGCTAACAACCATCCATAACTCCAGTTCCAGGGATCTAACACCCTCTTCTGGCCTCTGTGGGTATTTCACTGATATGGTGTACTTACATATATGTGAGCAAGATTTGTAGAAGGTGGAGGCCTGAATTGTGAAGTTTCTAGTTTCAAAGGGGAGCAGGGAACATCAGGACTGTGTAATCTGTGGGTTCTGGTCAGGTGGGGCTGAAAAATCAGCCGTAAATAACAAGAGACCAGAACCTGAAGTGAAATCTTTGTTGTACTGGGACAATTGATGCTGGTTATCTGGGGCTGAAAAATCACCTGTAAGTAACAAGAGACCAGCATCACTGTGGTGAAATCTTCTGGGAAGAATTTCTTCAGGGTCAGCACACAGAATCTGTGTTCCAGAAGGCACCTGAGCCTGCATGTCAAGCCAGAAGCAGGACTTGGTGTAAGAGTCACCTATATGGCTCTGGTGTTGAAATTTGAGGGGGTCACAAAGAGCAGTCAAGGCTTGGCACTGTGAGAGGTGAGGAAAGACCATTGGCGGAAGTGCACCTCGGTTGCAGTGAAGACCCCAGGATTGCAGGGGTCATGGAGAGAATCCGAGGCTTTGCACCAGGAGAGGTCAGAAGAGACCATTGGTGAAGTTGCTGCCTCAGTTTCAGTGGTGACCCCCACTTTTTGGACGTGCCAGGACCATGGGAGGACCACAAAGAGCAGCAGTAGTTGTGGAACGGAGTCGGCCTGAGTCTTCAAAGATGAGATCCGTGTGTGCCACAGATGGCAGAGTCAGAGAGGGGGAGCTGCCGAAACCCTTTGGAGCCCAGAAGATTGTGAGTGAATCCCAGGTGTCCCACCTTGAGCTACTTTGCTGGACTTAGGTTTTGTTTGAGAGTGCCTGATTCTTCCCTTTGAAATAAGACAGTAGTACTTGTTTTGGATCTTACAGCAGCCCACAGTTAAGAGACTTCTAATAGCCTGAACTTTTATGTATTTGGATATTTTAAGGACTGTGGGGCTTTTAAGGTTGTACTGTCTGAGGTTGTGATTAATGTTAACATCGTACTTTGGGGATAAGTAACTGGAAAGGTGGTGGTTTAATAGTGATGTGTTTTGTATGTCAAGTTGACAAGGGGTCACTTGTGCTGGATATCATTAGTGTCAACTTTAATGCTTTTTCTGGTATCACAAGTTTAACTTATGTTGCTTTGATGCTATGTGTTCTCTAAATTTCAACTTAAAATAAAATTTTTAAAAATACATAAAAATAAATAAAATAAAACAATATACTTAGTTTTCTTAAGTCTTCAAAATATTTAGAAAATAGAACTATTTCCTGATATTTTCTAAAAGTCTACATATAGCCACATATCTATATATTTACTTATGTATCTATATATTTCCTGAGTTATTTATATGAGCTGTTTCTTTTTTGTTGTTTTTTTGAGACAGGGTCTCCCTATAGTCCCATCTGGCCTGGAACTCACTTTGTAGACCAGGCTGGCCTTGAACTCAGAGATCCACCTGCCTCTGCCTCCCAATTACTAAGATTAAAGGTGTGTGCCTCCACACCTGGCTTAAAAATTGTTCTAAGCAATGTAGGTGCTGGGAATCGAACCCTGGTCTTCTACAAGAGCAGTCAGCTTTCTTAAACACTGAGCCATCTCTCCAGCTCATGAGCTCTTTCCTTGAAAGTTTAATAAGATCAAACTTACAAGAAAAGCAACAAAATATTATTCAGTAAAATATCTGTTTTATGTTACCCTAATCAATTTTTAACCCTTGAAAACATTTAAGACTATAGAAATTTTACATATTTCTCTACATGTGTCTACATATTTATTTACACATTAACTTAATAATCTCATGTTTGCATATCATTTTAATCTATATGTATACAGGTGTGTCTGTATCTTTATTTGTCCATATCTATATGGAGATGCACTTTTCTTCATAGTCTTGATAGTTCTTTCATTACATACCCTTAATAGAGAGAAATTTCCATATCCTTTTCCCTCTGTGGTGGTTTGAATGAGAATGTCCCCCATAGACTTTAAATATTCAGACATTATGTCCCTAGTTGGTGGCACTGTTTTGGGAAGTCTTAGTAGGTGTGGCCATGCTGGAGGAAACATGTCAGTGGGGGTGGGCTTAGTACATTCAACAAGCCTTGCAGTCTCCAGTGTCACTCTCTTGGCTTCCTGTGCTCATGGAAGACATGACCTTTGGCTTTCTGCTCCAGTTCTTGCCTCCATGCCTCCCAGCCACAATGGACTCTTAATTCCCTGGGACTATCCATCAGAAGCTCAAATAAACTCTTCCTTTTATAAGTTCCCTTGGTCATGGTGGTTTTACCACAGCAACAGAAAAATGGCTAATACAGTTTTTGGTACTAGAGAGTGGGCTGTTGGCTGTGAAGAACCTGACCATGTTGGTGTTTGGAGAAATGTGGAAGACTTTGTAACTTTGGGCTAGAAAAGCTGTTGATTGCTGTAATCAGAGCTTAATGGGCCATTCTAGTAGAAGCCTGAAAGAAAGCAGTAGTGTAAAAATTGTAGTTGCAGAGGAAAATAAAAACTTAGGCAGCAGCTGGGATATTTTTGTCAAAGAGTCTGTCTGCAGTTTCCCCACAGCTCAAATGCTTGCTTGAGGTTAAGATGAAAAGCAGTGGACTAATTTCTTTGGTGGAGGATATTTCAAGACAGCCTAACATACAAATGGTGGTATGGCTATTAATGGTGAGTATTATACAGATCTACAGGGAAAAAGAGCAAATGGGGCAGAAAGAAATGCAGAATGTACAGTGTGGATTGGAAAAGTGCAGGAGGGAGATTAATGGTGGACCCAAGGCATGTGAAGGAGAGGCTCCCTTTGATAAGGAGATTATTTTTATTTTTATTTTTTTATTTCTGTATGGGTATGAATGTACTGTCTGCATGTAGGTTTGTGCACCCATGTCATGCAATGCCACGGAGGTCAGAAGAGGGTGTCAGATTCCCCTGGAACTGGAGTTCTCCTGGAATTCAAGTTTCAGATGGTTCTCAGCCACCATGTGGCTGCTGAGGATCGATCCCTGGTCCTCTGTAAGAGTGGTCGGTGCTCTTAACCACTAGGCCATCTCAGCCCCAATAAGGAGATTAAAATGATTAAGGAGAGGCCTATATATTTACAAATAAACAATAGAAAAAGTGAGATTAAAGTGATTAAGGAGAGGCCTCGAGATTTACAAGGAAACAACAGAAACAGAACCTTCAGGGCAAGGTCACACTCAGCTATGCCTCCAGATTTTGAAAGGAAAATTCTGAAAGGACAGAGAAAAGTTTCAAATGTGGTTGAAGTAGGACAGAGTCCATCCCGAACTTACAGCCAACCATTCATGTGGTGCTGGCTTTAGAGGCATGAGGGCTGCAGGAGTGAAGGTGTCATCAGTTCTTCCTTCATGGTTTCAGAGAGCTGCTGAGACCAGGCAGAGTGCAGCAAGGGCATCTGAAGGCCCTGATAGGCCATTGTGTGAAGCTGTAAAGCCTGGTTGGCAGTGGAGACCCCAAGAAGACATTCGATATGCCAGAGCTGTGAGATATTTGCCAAGAAGAGCTGTATACAGGGAATGGTACCAGCCTAAGGAAGAGATGCATGTTGCACAAAAAGCTGGAAGAGCTAAGCCATTTAAGCCCTTTGAATGTAAAGTCCCAGAAGTCGCACATGGAGCTACTGGACTTGGTGTTTGCCCTGCTAGTTTTCAGTCTTGTTTTGGTCCAGTATTTCCTCACTATGCCTCTATTCCTCCCTTTTGGAATGGGAATGTGTATTCAGTTCCACTGTATGTTGGGAGTATGTAATTTATCTTTTTATTTTACAAGACCTTACAGTTAAAAGATTGGCCTGGGTCTCAGGACAGACTTTGGACTGTAGACTTTTGAATAGAATTAAGACTGGTAAAGATTATGGGGACTTTTAAGGTTGGACTAAATTCATTTTGCATTTTATATGGTCATGAGCCTATGGGAGCCAGAGAGTGGATTATGGTGGTTTGAATGAGAATGTCCCCCATAGGCTTTAAGTATTCAGACATTTTGTCTCCAGTTGGTGGCACTGTTTTGTGAGATCTTAGAAGTTGTGGCCATGCTGGAGGAAGTACGTGACTGGGAGCAGGCTTAGTCCATTCAATAAGCCTTGCTATATCCAGTGTCACTCTCTTGGCTTCTTGTGCTCATAGAAGATTTGAACTATGGCTTTCTGCTCCAGTTCTTGCCGCCATGCCTCTGTGCCACAATGGAACCCTGGAACCGTCAACCATAACCTCAAACTCTTCCTTTTATAAGTTCCCTTGGTCATGGTGATTTTAACACAGCAACAGAAAAGTGACTAATACATCTGAACAAAAAAACTGCAGTTTCCCCAAAGCAGTGTACTTGGCTGCATTCTCATGCTCTCATTGAGCCTGCCTCTTCATGGCTTCTACTCAGTCTCTGTGCTTTTGTGATGGAGTGCAATATGGCTGGTCCAGGAATATCAAGTTCCTCCATGGAATTGGGTGGTGGGTGAAGTCGGACAGGAGCTACAAGGTTTGAGTTTTTCAAGGCGAGCAGTCCTTGGTCAGAGGGGCAGAAACATGCTCTTTTTGATGTTATGTGGACTGCAGGCCAGGAAGCAGCTTACCGATGGACAGTGCTGGATGGGGTGGGGTTTCTCACACCAGTTTTGGTGTTATTGATAGAAATTGTCAGAACTGGTTTGGAAGGGACATGAAAAAGATGTACTGGCAGGAACTGGATGAGATGGATTGACAGTGGGAGTCTAAGCTGGGTTGAAATGAGGACAGGGTATGCTGCAGAGGGCCTGCATGAATCAGGGACTTCCTTTAGGAAACAGTTTGTTCTTGAGATTTGTCCAGGGTAGGGAAAGCAGAGGCACCAACTTGACCTTCCCCAGTTGGGGCAGCTGGTCCTGGGATGGAGATGGACACTCCTTTTCAGCAGTGCTCTCTGGGTTCAGGGCTGTGCCCTGGGTTTTCTCAGAATATTTCCTCTCACATGAGATATCCAGCTCTGATGTGATAGCTGGGATGGCCTTAGTTCTGGGGTGTTACCAGAATTTTCCACAGCATGGGAGGAAAAGAGTCCAGTTTTGTTATTCTTCTTTCCCAGTGCATGAAAGACCTGCAGCAACTCCAGGATGTGCATGCCCTGGTGGGTCCTAAGCTTTTTGATAGAAACTCTGCTGAGCTCAAGGGGATTCCTCTTCCTCTTGGACATTGGCCAGGGTCCCTTCTGCCTTACTCTTGTCCTTACCTGCTTATGCTCTTGGGTTTTCTTGGTGTTGTTTTCTCTGGACCTTTCGATCTTTTCTTGCCTGTGACTATTAGTTTTGCATCCAAAAAAGACCAAAGCTGGTCCTGCTGGATGTGGCTTCACTGCTTTGCCATCAGAGTGCTTGCCAGTGTTGTCAGGAGGCCTGGCACTGCCTCCACCATTGCCTTTACTTCCTTCTCTTTCTACCAGGCATGCTGGGCCTTGGAGCTGTATTTTGGCCTGAGGAGCTCCATCAAGCAACCCAAATACCGTATCCTTGTTCTTCCTGGCCTTATCAATGGGACTTTTTAAAAATAATTTCATTGATGATTTGTGTATTTCATCATACATAATCTTTCAGTCCAATTTAGACACATTCCCCTCTCCCTGCCCACCAACCCCATCCCTTCTGCC
>VZQC01008534.1:775298-797686 GCA_009823505.1 Rhizomys pruinosus | reverse complement strand
GGCCTTCTCTTTTCTTTCTGGAGTGAACCCAGTGTGGCGTTTACTGCCACTTCCTCCCAGGTGCTGCAGCCTCAATGGAATCCTGGCCTCTAGCATTCTCTGTGAAATGGACAGGTGACATGGACAGGAAGGAAGCCGCTAGTGGAGCTCAGGAAGAAGCAGCACAGGAAAGACTATACCTGTGTGGTTTGTTTGTTTGTTTGTTTGTTTGTTTGTTTGTTTGTTTGTTTGACGAGTTGATATACTTTGGACTCATTGTATATTAAGAGAACTGATAATTCAGGAGTTTCTTTGTTATTTATACTTAGTGTTTTAAATAATTTGACAAGAGAGTTTTTTGATCTTGTACATTTAGCCTTCTTCTACCCTGTATCTTCTTGGTCATCTTTTTACCTGGGTTAGGGAAAATATCTTTTTTTCTCATTCTTTTGACTTTATATTACTCTAAAATATGCATACATACCCTCCACCCATATACCAAAAATTCCCAAGTCTGAAAACAAATGCTAGCTTAGTTCTAGAACCTGTTAAGGGATTCACAATAAAAGAGCACAGTTGTTTTCAGATCACGAGGAATATAACATTAACATTGCGCAGTTTGCCTTACAACTAGGTGGAAAATATCTTCTCTTAATTGCTGTGACCACTTTAATTTTTCTGACCATTCTTCTTGTCATTCTTTTGAATGTTTAACTTGACATTTAATCTCACGTACTCTCACTGCATCCATTACCGTTGTTGGAGTTTGTTGTTCAAGTCTTGCTGCCTTGACTTTCCATGTGTGCTTCCCCTCTGGCCTGCTCCTGTATGTCAGCAGATACACCCTCAGCCCACAAATTCAGGGCATTGAGCAAATTTCTAGTAACCATCTGAGAATAGAATATTAATCATAGAAGCAGTCAAAATGGACAGAAAAGCTTGCTATCAAAATATAGCAGTAGTAAAAATTTGCCCCTTCAACTCCAATAACTTTGGGGAATAAATAATGACAGTATGATTATACTAGGATATCAGTTACATGGTGTGGGCAGGGAAAGAAATATGCCGAACAGCACTAGGAATTAGCATAAGGCCAACAGAGCAGTAATGGGAGCAGCACATGAAAAGGGGGTCAGAAAGTGGCCAGGGTCAGTGGAGCTTAGCAGTGATGACAACGGAGGAAACGACGGAAGATTAGTCTATGGAGATGGAGAGAAGGGACTGAGGTACAGAGGAAACAGGTGGGCTGGAAGTAAGAGCACAGTAGGGTGAGGGCAGACACAGAACAAGCATAAAGCTTCATTGAAACAATATAGACGGTCTCTCTCCTGCCTAAGTTGTTGTATGAATTTTTCACCACTGGTGGGAGCTGCTTGCCTGCCTCTCCAGTCCAAACCTCTGGCAGTACTGGTCTGTATACAGTGTCCCAAGAGGGTTCAAACATGTGGCCCAGCACCAGTAAGGTGGCTGCTGTGGTTGGATTTCTCCACCCCCACATCAGCAGGCTCATTCCTTCCTTCCTTAGCTTTCCCACCCTGTCCTGGGGCATCATGTCACACTGGCTGAGGGACGCTCCACTCTCCCTGCTGGGCGTCAGTGCTCAAGGCTCTGCTGTGCCCGCACCCACATGTCAGTTCCTTTCAGTTGGATGCTTTCATCTCACTCTGGCTGGCCGGCCTGCACATCTAGGTTTGCTTGCTCCAGTCACCTCCTGAGGGGTATTTCATGGTTCTGAGGTTCTCTGGGTCATCGCTTAGTGTGTGAAGGGGATGCTTCAGAATTTGAAGACACTGTTGAACAGAACTTTCTCTAATTCCTGGCAGAGTGGTTGGGCGAAGCTCCTTTCTGGGTCTCTTCCCTCCTGGCAGCCGACATAACGGTGAGGTGGGAGAGCTGAAGATTGTTTTCTCTTTTGTTCACAGACCCAGAGTGGGGAGACATGGGCTCGTCCCTCTTCCCTGGCATTGTGTTCAGTTCTCAAGGTTAGCATCTGTTGTTTTGTGCATTGTTATTGCATACTTTCCCTAGTCCCTCGGAGTCTGCTGCACACTGGGGTCCTTGTTTGTCCCTGTCTCTCACTGCTTGATGCAGCCTCATGTCAGGCATCTTCCCTGGATTCCAAGGACAGGCAGGTTACTGTCTGCCCCTGCTTCGCTGCTGCCAGACTCCAGACCAGGCTTCCCACTGCAGCAACGGGAATATGAGCCGGCATGGGGAGGGTCACACCCTCGCCTGCCTGAGCCCCCATTGTGCAGACTCAGAGTCCCAAGATTCACTGCAAAGGCCTCTGGAGTCCAGCCTGGCCATTGCTCTGGTAGCTTTCCTAGGCTCCAGTTTAGTTGAGCTTTCCAGATTTTCAGACACTACACTGGAAGCTCCACTCCTTACATTTGCCTATTACGGTTTCTTAGAGTCTAACAGGAGGCTGTCTTAAGACCCCTTGGCAAGGGCAGCCTAACATCTAATTTTCCACATGTCCATTTGGCTTTGGAACAGCAGAGGAATGTTTCCAGGAAGTTATTGTAGAATGCTAGGTTCTATCTTTAGTGGGCTCCAGAAAATGAAAAAATTGACTTTTGATGACCTCCAAAGGGTGTATGTTGGGGGGGGGCTGATTGTTCCTGTGTCTGAGTAGAACAACCAGTCTGACTCTAAGCAACGTTTAATGGCAGGAGGCTGAACTGGCTGGTGGTCAAGCTTCCCTTCAGCTTGAAGACTCAAGAGACCCATAGGTGCCGTAGGGTTGAATGACTTTGTGAATGTCTGGGGAAGTGTTGTCCATTGGAGCCACAGGAAGATGGGTAGCAGCCCGGCGTCATACCCCTACCTGTCTGTGCTGCTGCCTCGGTACAGCTGCAGAGTCCTACGGTGTACTAGATTGTGTACCCCTCATTCATATGTTCAAGGTCTCACCCACAATGTGATGGCATTTCTATGTGAGATCTATGGAGCTAATGAAGTTTAGATGAAGTCATGAGGGTGGGTGGGAGCCACATCATGGGATTAGGACCTTAGAAGCAGAGATATCAGCGTATTCGTCAGGGATTTCCAGTATATGGAGGACTGCGGACAGAGGCAGAAAGAGGGGCTGATTACAGCTGGGTCCCTGCCATCAAGCAGCTTCCATATACTTCAGTATCTATCATTATGTAACTACCCCCAAATGTCCTGGCTTAACAGAACATGTGCTGTCTTCCCTTCTGGGGGTCAGGAACTTGAGATGGCTTTTCTGAGTGTCTGTTTCTCCCGTGGAAATGTGGTGTTCAGTCAAGACATCTGTTATCCCAGCCTATAATTGGACACCTACCCCCGAGATGGCCCACACACATGCCTGAGGGCAGGGGCCTTGGTTCCTTGTCATGTGTGCATGTGTGCATCTGTATGCCTCTGTGTGTGTGTGTGTGTGTGTGTGTGTGTGTGTGTGTGTGTGTTGCTGAGGTGGGTGGAATTTGGGGTCTATACCTCCCAGCTTCAGAGAGGCTTTCTGAGTGGCAACTGCTTCTTCCAGAGTCAGGATTCAACAGAGTGGAAGGGGAAGCCACAGTACCATTTGTGACCTGTCCAAAGACAGCACTACTTCTGAAATATCCTGCTGGCCACACATCTTGGTGTTACTCACTGTGAGAGGTGACAAAGCCATGAAGTGGGGACCATTGGCAGCACTGTGGAAGCCAGTTCTGACATGGCTGGCTGTCTTTTGCTAACAGCTGCCCACCCTGATTCAAATTCTTCCATCCTCTCTGTGTCAGGCCCAGGTAGAAGGGATGGCAAAGCCTGCCCTGGAGATGCTCCTGGATCCCTCTTGTAAGCACAGGGCTGTCGTGTTCCTGGGAGGTAACTTGTCAGAGGGTAGGGGAATGAGTTGGCCCCTCCTGAGCCTGTTTCTGCTCTGGTTACTCCTTCTCCACTTCACACCTTCAGCAAGGAAGCTTCCTCATCCCCACTGATGCTGCACCCCAACTTACTTTTAATTTTTTAATGAAAAAATATTTGTTTTTATTTTATGTGTATGAGTGTGCTGCCTGCATCTGTGTAAGAGCACCCATGTTGTGTAATGCCTGCAGAGGACAGAAGGCATCGGAGCCCCTGGAATTGGAGTTGTGATGGTTGTTCACTGCCATCTGAGTGCTGGGAACTGAACTGAGGCCCTCTGCAAGAGGAGGCAGTGCTCTTAACCTCTGAGCCATCTCTCCAGCCCCCAAAGTTCCTCTTTTTTTGGAAAAAACAAAGCATCAACAGAGGGTTCTGTTTGCTGACTTAGATTGGTCAGAGCTAAAGCAAAGACATCCTTTTCCCCAGCACCCAAGCCAGTCAGTCCTTAAATTAAGTTTGTTTAAGAAAGGAATTAAGTCCAGCTGAATTCTTGTGATGAAATTATGGGCCCATTTGATGCAAAATGGAAGCAGCTCCAAGCTCAAAGTCAAGGGGCCTTGGTCCTCTGCTCCCCAGCAGATGTGGGGAGACATGAGTTCTCCACTAGCTAGAGGGGGAGGCTGGACCCTTGCTTCTGTTAGTGTTCCCAACTGTAAGCCCCCCACCCCAAAACACACACCAGGCATCAGGGCTCTGGAATTACTCTATTGCTCTGCAATTAAGCAATAATGCAATTAGAAATGATACAGGGAAGATGGTACTCTGTGTGGCCCCTTCTTGAAAACGCTTCCTTTAAATATTGAGCTCAATGCAAAGAAAGAATAAGCATACACACTTCTATTTCTTAATGTAGGAAGGAACTGTCTTGAGAACAGTTGTGGGTTGTGAGTCATCACTTCTCTGCAGCCTGAACTTTTCTTCCCTGAGCTGCCCTAGAAGAGCTTCTCCCTTGTGGGATCCTGACTCTGTAGACTTCTACAGTGCAGTGGGGGTAATTCCACAGGAACACTGTGTCCTTCATCACCCTGCCCCGCAGGTGACAGCTGCCTTACAAGGTCCACCCTCTTCCCCTCTCTGGGGGCCAGGGCAGCAGGCCAGTGGGTTAAGGGGATAGAAGAGCCATGATATCTGAGCTCCATCCCTGAATCACAGAGTCTCCATGACAACTACTGCAGGAACGGTTTCCTTGGAGTTTCTTTGACATGATGGGAAAGTCAGCCCAGGGACTGCAATGTGACGTGATGGGAAAGTCAGCCCAGGGACTGTGGTGTGATGTGATGGGAAACTCAGCCCAGGGACTGCGGTGTGACATGATGGGAAAGTCAGCCCAGGGACTGTGGTGTGACATGATGGGAAAGTCAGCCCAGGGACTGCAGTGTGACGTGATGGGAAAGTCAGCCCAGGGACTGCAGTGCGATGTGATGGGAAAGTCAGCCCAGGGACTGCGGTGTGATGTGGTGGAAAAGTCAGCCCAGGGACTGCGGTGTGATGTGATGGGAAAGTCAGCCCAGGGACTGTGGTGTGACATGATGGGAATGTCAACCCAGGGACTGCAGTGTGACATGACGGGAAAGTCAGCCTAGGGACTGCAGTGTGACGCGACGGGAAAGTCAGCCCAGTGACTGCAGTGTGACATGGTGGGAAAGTCAGCCCAGGGACTGCAGTGTGATGTGATGGGAAAGTCAGCCCAGGGACTGCAGTGTGATGTGACAGGAAAGTCAGCCCAGGGACTGTGGTGTGACGCGAAGGGAAAGTCAGCCCAGTGACTGCAGTGTGACGTGATGGGAAAGTCAACCCAGGGACTGCGGTGTTACATGATGGGAAAGTCAGGCCAGGGACTGCAGTGTGACATGGCCTCAAAGTTCCAGTTTTTCCAGGGAGCTCAACACAACAAGCCCTTTGTAAAGTGCAATGCATCAGATTCCGAGTTCGTGTTTTTGCACCTCTGTGGTTAGCTTGTCTGTCTTCTTTGAAAGATTATAGTGACAGAATGGTGTTTTCAGTGTTCTTACGAGTCAGTTGCCAAGTGTTTTGTATTAGGTTGAGCATTGTGAAATTGCTAATACTTAATCGGATTTGACTTACATAAATGGCTTATTTGCACTTTATCATTTTGACAAATAAAGTGGCCATATTGGTTGGTTCAACTGAATGTGACTTGACTATTTCATGACAAGCCAAAGTCAGCCCCCCCCCCCAAGGTGGAAGGGAGGGCTACTCTGTATCAGACTTGGTATGTTATAGAGCCTGGCCTGGCCTCTGTAGCTTCTAGTGTCCTCACTGTCTTTTGCCTGGATGGGGCTTGGTCCATGCTATGGAATTGAATCCACGGGCAGGATGACCACAGTGCCATGTCAGTGGAAGTGCCTGAAGCAAGCAGGAAGTGCCCTGGAAATGCTGGGTAAGTGGCCTCATGCCTGGGGATCCAGTCCTGGCCATGGGCACTCTGGGAGCCAAGTGCTGCTTCCTTAACCCTCCAGTTATAAACCCTTTGGGATGCAGACACTTGGGGACCAGCTGTGAGGCCAGCTGTGATCCCTAACACCCCAGGTGCTACAGTTTCATGTGCATCATTGAGAAGTTGGAACAAAGGACTCTGCCTCTGGAGGTTTATGCAACCAGTTTGAATCTTTCAAAAAAAGAACTTATTTTTTTTTTCCTCAGGGTGGCTTAGAGACCATGTTATGTATAAAATGGTTTGAAATTCTCTGAGAATTACATCAAAGACAAAGCATTTTCCAGGCAAGCATTTCGAGTTTTTTTCTTTTTCATTTTGTGGGGCATTTTTTTGTTGTTGTTGTGTGTGTGTGAACATGTACAGGTACATGAGAAACATGAGTATATGTGTGAGTGTGCAGATGCAGGTGAGTGTGCATGCCCAAATGTTCCCATGCATAGGCCAAAGCAGGGTGTCACATGTCCATGTCCTCCTCTACCACTGGAGATGGTAGACTGGAATGGACTGGAAACTCCCTGTTCAGTGGGAGTTTTGACGAGGCTGGCCAGCCAATGAGGTTTCAGGAACCCCCATCTCTGCTCTCACGCTCTCACAGGGTCTGTGGTTCAAATCTCAAGCTTGCCACTTTGTGAGTTATTTTCTAAAACATCAAAATTTAATTTATTTGTTTTTAATTGCTTTCAGATTTCCAGGGATTTAATTCTAACCCTTCCATATCAAAGGTTTACTGACTGGGCTGGAGAGATAGCCTAGCGGTTAAGAGCACCGACGCTCTTGCAGAGGACCCGGGTTCGATCCCCAGCACCCACATGGCGGCTAAGAACCGTCTGTAACTCCAATTCCAGGAGAACTCCAGTTCCAGGGGAATCCGAGACCCTCTTCTGACCTCTGCGGTATTGCACGACACGGGTGCACAAACCTGCATGCAGACAGTACATTCATACACATACAAAAANACTCTTTTTTTGTGAAAAAAAACAACAAGCATCAACAGAGGGTTCTGTTTGCTGACTTAGATTGGTCAGAGCTAAAGCAAAGACATCCTTTTCCCCAGCACCCAAGCCAGTCAGTCCTTAAATTAAGTTTGTTTAAGAAAGGAGATTAAGTCCAGCTGAATTCTTGTGATGAAATTATGGGCCCATTTGAGCAAAATGGAAGCAGCTCCAAGCTCAAAGTCAAGGGGCCTTGGTCCTCTGCTCCCCAGCAGAGTGGGGAGACATGATTTCTCCACTAGCTATATGGGGAGGCTGGACCCTTGCTTCGTTAGTGTTCCCAACTGTAAGCCCCCCACACCCCACAAAACAAACCAGCATCGGGCTCTGGATAATACTCTATTGCTCTGCAATTAAGCAATAATGCAATTAGAAATTATACAGGAAGATGGTACTCTGTGTGGCCCCTTCTTGAAAACGCTTCCTTTAAATATTGGCTCAATGCAAAGAAAGAATAAAGAATAAGCATAACACTTCTATTTCTTAATGTGCAGGAAACGGAACTCCGTTTGAGAACCGTTGTGGGTTGTGGAGTCATCACTCTCTGCAAGCTGAACTTTTCTTCTGAGCTGCCCTAGAAGAGCTCTTTCCCTTTGTGGATCCTGACTCTGTAGACTTCTACAAGTGCAGTGGGGGTAATTCCACAGGAACACTGTGTCCTTCATCACCCTGCCCCGCAGGTGACAGCTGCCTTACAAGGTCCACCCTCTTCCCTCTCTTGGGGGCCAGGGCAGCAGGCCAGAGGTGGTTAAGGGGTAGAGAAGAGCCATCATGATATCTGAGCTCCATCCCTGAATCACAGAGTCTCCATGACAACTACTCAAACGGTTTCCTCTGGAGTTTCTTTGACATGATGGGAAAGTCAGCCCAGGGACTGCAATGTGACGTGATGGAAAGTCCACAGGGACTGCTGTGTGATGTGATGTGATGGGAAACTCAGCCCAGGGACTTGCTGGTGGTGTGACTGTGCTGATGATGGGAAAGTCCGACCCAGGACTGTGGTTGTGACCTGAGGGAAGTCAGCCCAGGGACTGCGTGCGAGTGAGGGAAAGTCAGCCAGGTGACTGCTGTGTGTGTGACTGTGTGTGTGTGGAAAGTCAGCCCAGGGATGGTGTGACGTGATGGGAAAGTAGCCCAGGGACTGCGGTGTGACAGTGGTGGGAAAGTCACCCAGGGACTGTGTAGTGTGACATTGATGGGAAAGTCAGCCTAGGGACTGCAGTGTGACGCGACGGGAAAGTCAGCCCAGTGACTGCAGGTGTGACATGTGTGGGAAAGTCAGCCCAGGGAATGCGGTGTGATGTGACTGGGAAAGTCAGCCCAGGACTGCTGTGTGACGTGACAGGAAAGCAGCCCAGGGACTGCTAGTGTGACGTGATGGGAAAGTCAGCCAGGGACTGCGGATGGTGACGGATGGGGAAAGTCACCCAGGGACTGCGGGTTTGTTACATGATGGGAAAGTCAGGCCAGGGACTGCAGTGTGACATGGCCTCAATAGTTCCAGTTTTTCAGGGAGCTCAACACAGCAAGCCCTTTGTAAAGTGCAATGCATCAGATTCCGAGTTCGTGTTTTTGCACCTCTGTGGTTAGCTTGTCTGTCTTCTTTGAAAGATTATAGTGACGAATGGTGTTTTCAGTGTTCTTATCTTGAGTCAGTTGCCAAGTGTTTTGTATTAGGTTGAGCATTGTGAAATTGCTAATACTTAATCGGATTTGACTTACATAAATGGCTTATTTGCACTTTATCATTTTGACAAATAAAGTGGCCATATTGGTTGGTTCAACTGAATGTGACTTGACTATTTCATGAAAGCCAAATCAGCCCCCCAAGGTGGAAGGGAGGGCTACTCCTATCAGACTTGGTATGTATAGAGCCTGTCCTGGCCTCTCTAGCTTCCAGTGTCCTCACTGTCTTTTGCCTGGATGGGGCTTGGTCCATGCTATGGAATTGAATCCACGGGCAGGATGACCACAGTGCCATGTCAGTGGAAGTGCCTGAAGCAAGCAGGAAGTGCCCTGGAAATGCTGGGTAAGTGGCCTCATGCCTGGGGATCCAGTCCTGGCCATGGGCACTCTGGGAGCCAAGTGCTGCTTCCTTAACCCTCCAGTTATAAACCCTTTGGGATGCAGACACTGGGGACCAGGGTGAGGCCAGCTGTGATCCTAACACCCCAGGTGCTACAGTTTCATGTGCATTATGGAGAAGTTGGAACAAAGGACTCTGCCTCTGGAGGTTTATGCAACCAGTTTGAAACTTTCAAAAAAAGACTTATTTTTTTTTTCCTCAGGGTTGCCTTTTAGAGACCCTGTTATGTATAAAATGGTTTGAAATTCTCTGAGAATTACATCAAAGACAAAGCATTTTCCAGGCAAGCATTTCGAGTTTTTTCTTTTTCATTTTGTGGGGCATTTTTTGTTGTGTTGTGTGTGTGTGACATGTACGGTCACTGAAATACTGATGATGTGTGATGTGTGGCAGATGCAGGTGAGTGTGCATGCCCAAATGTTCCCATGCATAGGCCAAAGCAGGGTGTCACATGTCCATGTCCTCCTCTACCACTGGAGATGGTAGACTGGAATGGACTGGAAACTCCCTGTTCAGTGGGAGTTTTGACAGGCTGGCCAGCCAATGAGGTTCAGGAACCCCCATCTCTGCTCTCACGCTCTCACAGGGTCTGTGGTTCAAATCTCAAGCTTGCCACTTGTGAGTTATTTTCTAAAACATCAACAAAATTAATTATATTTTTTTAATTGCTTTCAGATTTCCAGGGATTTAATTCTAACCCTTCATTTTCACTGTTTATGGACTGGGTGAGCGATTAGGCCTCCCCGCCCCCCCCCCCCCGCCCCCTTCCCCGTCTTTTCTCCTCTGTTCTCTCTCTCTCTTCTTCTCTTCTTTCTTTCCTCGTCTCTTTCCTGCCTTCTGTTTTCACCCCTAACTTTCTCCTTCGCTGCTCCACTCTTTGCCCTCCCAACTCCTTGTCTTAGCCTTACTCGCCGACTTCCCTCTATCTCATTTTCCTCTCCCATCTCTTCTCTTTTTCCTTCCCTCCTCCCTTGCTCTCTTTCGCCCCCCCCGCCAACCCCCCCCCATATTGTCCTTCCGCCGGTCCCGTTGGTCCCCTCACAGACCTAACTCATTTCTCCCTCTCGTTCACATTTCTCCTCCTTCCCCCCCCCTTCCTCCACCCTTCTTTTTATATTATTATTTTTGTGCCGCCACCTTCTCCTCCTCCCCATCCTCCCCTCTCACGCATCCATCTCCCGTCTGTACGACTCCAATGTCCCCAGGTAAACTCCAGTTCAGGGGAATCCGAGACCCTCTTCTGACCTCCTGCGGTATTGCACGACCAAGGTGCACCAACCTGCATGCGGACAGACCATTCATTACACATACAAAAACAAAAAAAAAGGTTCTGTCACTAAAGTCATTTCTTAAACAAGACTTCCAGGGCTGGGGAGATGGCCTAGTGGTTAAGAGCACTGACTGCTCTTGCAGAGGACCCAGGTTTGATCCCCAGCACCCATATGGTGGCTGAGAACTGTCTGTAACTCCAATTCCAGGAGAACTCCAGTTCCAGGGGAATCTGACACCCTCTTCTGACCTCTGCGGCATTGCACAACACAGGTGCACAAACCTACATGCAGACAGTACATTCACACACATAAAAAATAAATAAATAAAATTAAAAAAAAAATAAAAAAAAACATGGGTATCCTAAAACATCTTTAAGTAAAATGTATACATGGCAAGTTAATTAATTAATTAGTCCTAGGCATTACAATTCATTTGTTGTTGTTGTTGTTGTTTTCAAATGTGGTTCACCATCCAGGCTTTACTCAAAAACTAACCTTAATCCATTTAAATAAATTTACTGGAGGAAAAGCTTTGGTCACAGGTTTCTGGACCATATGGCTTATGATCTGACTCCACCTGCCCACCAGCTGTGTACATACAAACCACTGAACTAAACACATGGCTTCTTAGTAACCATTTATCCTAAATCATGTTTACTTTGGACTGCCTTTTAAAATCAATGAGATAACACCATCTTTTAATTTCAGCACTCTGGAAGCAGAGACAGGTGGATGTCTATGGGAATTTTCAGGCTTACCCAGCCTGATAAAAAACTCTAACTCCAATAAATTGTTTCTTAATAACTATTGGTTGATGGGTCAGAAAAAAGCATTTTTCAGAGCAGAGGTATTTGGTTAGCCTGTCAAGGATTTTGCAGGGAGCAGAGGTTGGCTAATCTCATCACACCTTAGGACTTTTCCTTAAAATTGGTCCCTGAATCCTGTGGCCTGGGGCCACTCCTGAGAGTTCCTCAGGCCAGCCAGGTATGGTAGACCATGCCTTTGTTCCCAGTACACCTTCAATCCCAGCACAGCAGAGATTTAGATTAAGGTCAGAGACAGTGATTTCTGAACACAATGGAGTTTTTCTAGCCCACCTTGTGGTCTGGCCCATCTCATTTTCCATCTCTAATCCAGTTAGAAATATTTACTACATTTCTGAAAATGCTCTAACGTTGGGGTTTTAAAATTAGTTTGTCATGACATTATGCCTAACCACAGTATTTATTTTATGGTGTTACTTAAATGTGTAAACTCATGCTTGATGCTAAGGACATACTGTTTAAATTCTGTAAAGGCTAACTCTAGGGTTAAAGCTGCCTCTTTTTCTCACAAACTTTGGTCTATTACTACAGTCAAACATCTAACAGATAATTTATTAAGTGTAAGTAAAAATTACAAATATATAATAACAATTTGGAGTTTTATTCTGTATATACTGCCATTTACTCCTTCACCACCTGAGACAGATTCCAACAGGTTCTCATAAGTTATAGCATAATAAAGTTTTTATACTTTAAAAATATAAGTAAATTTTAAAACCTACTGTATAGAGTTTATGCTTTAAAATAATTTATTTAGGGGTTTGTAATAAATAAAAGTTAAAATTATATAAATAATCATTTCTCTAGGGTCATAATTCAATCAAGTAATTTAAGAACACAGTATATGTCTAGTCACGTTTTATCTAAATAATGTTCAATTTTGAAAATACCTATATTAAGTAAAATTGGTCAAATATTTTTTGTTCGTTTCAAATATTATTAATATAAAATATAGTAATACAGTTAAACTAATTTGGGATACAATTTGTTATTGATATTTTCTACTCCTAATTTGTTCTAGATTTCCAGTGACAACTATGGGGTAAATGTATGCAAGTACTTTCTCTATTTCTCTGTATTGTATACTATTACCTGTAATGTTTCTTTCATCTAGAAGATAACTTGGCCCTAAAAGACTGGGTTTTACAATCAACAGTATACAGTATCCAATAAGAGATGATTTGAATGGATTTAATGGACCTTTACAACTTGGTTCCTGTATGGGTATGAAGTACAATTGCCTTTAAAAATTATAAATTAAAAATGTAATAGTCTTATCCATTTTTCTAATTTTACCAAAAAGGAGAGATCTAATATCTCCTCCAGGGATACAGTTAAATAGAGCACTCTATACGCTAGACCTTCTGTCAATTTTCCTAATTAAAAATTAACACAAATAGCAAAAAAAACACACCCAAATCCTTCTACCTATAAAAAAGGATGGCCCATCTAGAGCATCAAGAAAAAAAAGTGGGCAAAGTCTGAAAAAGAGCGACCACTTGCAAAGAACC
Organism: Rhizomys pruinosus; assembly: GCA_009823505.1. Lineage (NCBI taxonomy): Eukaryota > Metazoa > Chordata > Mammalia > Rodentia > Spalacidae > Rhizomys > Rhizomys pruinosus. The sequence continues at coordinate 784,692 of VZQC01008534.1, read as the reverse complement.
AACACAATGATAATACTTGTGCTCCTGTAGGCACTCTCTGAGCGATTGAGGAGTCAATTATTAATGACAAGTGACTCCTCCTGGATCAATGCCTGACTTCTTCCTTGTCTAAGAGATATGAGATCTCTTGAAGGATACGTATATAATTTCCCCCAAAAAAATAATTATAAAAAGTAATCAAAGCCAGGTACTTACTAAAAGCCTCCCAAAGGGGCTTTGGGAAACTTTCAATAAGCCAGTCTGGCTGGATAGCAAGTCCCAGGAGATCCATGTGTATCCACATCATCTAACCACACTGGATTATCAAGGTCACCTCATCTTTTTATATATAATATTATATATATATATCTTATATATCTATTTATTTTTTTATTTTTTTTTTTTTTTTTTTTTTTTTCCTAGGAGCCTCAAACTCAGGTCTCCTCATGCTTTCTTTCCACAAGCCAAGTGCTTTGGTCACAGAGTCACCACCCCAACCCCATTTCTAACTCTTTTTTTTTTATGTGTATGAATGTATTGTCTGCATGCAGGTCTGCACACCCATGTCTTGCAATGCTGCGGAGGACAGACTAGGGTCTCGGATTCCCCTGGAACTGGAGTTCTCCTGGAACTGGAGTCATGGACGGTTCTCAGCAGCCATGTGGGTGCTGGGGATCGAACCCGGGTCCTCTGCAAGAGTGGTCAGTGCTCTTAACCACTAGGCCAGCCCCCCATTTCTAACTTTTAAACCCCATAAAGTGGCTTTACTTAGCATTCTACCTCTCAGTAACTGTGGAGCTGGATGAATCCATTATGGCTGAGTATAAGAAAGCTGGCTTCTTTCTCTGATAAACTAGAAGGATGGCAGGAGATGAGAGCCACTCCCATTCACAGTATCAGACATCAGGCATCTGCAGCCCAACCCCCAGGGGAGAGTAGCATTCCCAAGCCTTATCCCTCCCAAAGCATGTCTGCCCTGTCCTCTGGAGAAAAATGGTGCAAGCCATAAGCTTATATTGGGAGGCTACAGTTTTCCTGATATAAAACTTAGCCATTGCAGTATAGCTTCTCCTCTGTCCAGAATCCAGAAATGGAGCTTTCACATGCCATTTTGTATGTCCCAGGCCCAACTCTATCTTGTGGTAAGTTTCATTCTTTAAGTTTTGTTTTCCCTGAGACATACCAGGAAGAAGTCAAGGATCATGTTTGCCCCTGAAAGCCTGTCTCTAACTCCTGACTCTCACGTTTGTAATGTTCTTGCTTGTTCTGCACTGTTCCTTGATTGGTATTAATTCTGACTAGCTATTCTACTTATAAAAAAGGGTGTGATTCATTTCTCAGGGTGCACTCTTCCTGAGCTTATTGTCAAGCCCAGCATCGTACTCATAATAAATTTTATTTAAACTCCACGTGGGCAGGTGAGTTTTCTCTCCATAGCAACCCATAACAACAAGCACTGCATTGCTTACACTTTGTATTGCTGTGGCAAAAATACTTGATGTAGACAACCTAAAGAAAGGTTTGTCTAGCCTCCTGGTTTCAGATGGTCCAATCCATCATGATGTGGAAGGCCTGCAGAGCACAGCCATAGACACATGATGGGAAGAAAGCAGAGAAAGGAGAACCCTGGTGCTTACCACCTCTTCCCCTCCTTTCTATCCTGGCTCCCATTCAGAATGGGTCTTCCCACCTACCTTGAAGTGCTCCTTCAGATATGCACTGAAGCATTCCTCAGTCTCCAAGGCCATTCTGAAGCCAGGGAAGTTGACAAGGAAGACCAACCATCCCACATGGTGATTTGATGAAGAGCTATTCATTGCTTCCAAAGCTTTGGCCCACAAGCCAAGCCAGACTTTGTTACTGTGACCACAATACCTGCCAGAAGCAGCTTAAATAGTGTGACACTATTCCTGAGGAGGTGTGAACAAGGATCTACTCACTTCAGATATGGAACTATTGACAGACCAAATTAGGGACACCACCAAAATCCAACTGTGTGAACCAGTGAGTTTTAGCAGGGGTAACTTACAGGCATATGGGGGAAGAGGTTCCTCATAGGAGCAGAGATGATTCAGAGAGCTGCATCACAGGAGCCTGAGAGAAACCAGAAGTTCTCTGAGATACCTAGCCCTTCCGTGAACAGCCACATCCCTATCTCTGGGCTGATGGAGCACCACAGCTGCAGCAGGCTGCACGGCCCACTCCTCTTGTCAGGATGTCTCTCTACTGTCTATCAGAGCTGAAAACAGCTTCTTTGTTCTACTACTCCAGGAAAAGGACCCAAGGACACCCCAATCAAGACTTCAGAGCTGCATGTGCCCTCTCTGCTTCCAGTAATATAAAATTCACTATAACCCCTCTCACCTTTTCACAGCTTGCTGTGGTCCAAGGAGAAGCTACATCACCATTCCTAAACAAATCCTCTGTTCAGTCTGCTGGAGGTCTGGCTCTGGTCTTTTGCCTAAATTTTATTCTTTCCCTGTCCTTCTAAATGTTACAGAGTCCACCCCAGCATGGGTGACAGCTCTGAGAGTCTCTTTGCAGTCTTCCAGTTTATATTTGCTTGGGGAGGAGGGGCATGGTGAACCTAGTCAATTTCAGGGACTTCTTGAAGCCTTGCTTGGTTTACTTCCTGAGCTTATGGAGTGTCCCTGCAGGATGGAATGTTTTTTTACCTAACCTTAGAACACCCTGTGTCTTAGTGAGCTACCTCCTAAGATGGAATCATTTATCCCAGAGGAAACAGCTACACAATAGGAGGAAAGGCTTATTTTGCCTCCTGGTCTCAGTCTGACATGGTGAAGGAAGAATGGTCGAATTGGAGGTTTGGCAGAGGCTCCTCACATCACAGCAGTCTGGGCAGCACTGGGAGTACACATGGAACTATGGCCAGGTAAAACCTTCTAGGATAAGTGAAGCTCCAACTCCTAAAGGCTCCACAGCCTCCCAGAATAGCACCATCAGCTGGGGAATAAGCATCTGAACACCCCCATTGTGGGAGACATTTCAGATTCAAACTCTAGCACATTACCATCACATCAAACCTGGGATTCAGCTGGAGCTTCAGGGAAAGAGGCAGCCTGTTTCTCTTGGCTGCTAAACTAGTGGGAAATGAGCCTAGAGCCACATAGAAAGGGGCCTGTCTGAAAGCCATTAGCTTTAAGTAAAGCCAAGCTGGGGGGCAGAGGGAGAATCACTCTTGATGATGTTGGTCCTGCTTTATTCTAGCCATGCCTGGGCATCTCTGTGGCATAAAGTATATATCTATTATTTCATTTGATGCTCAGAAACTGCATTCCTATGGTGCGGAATTTGCAGTATGGCTACTGAGAAGTGTGGGTAACACAAGGGAAGCTGCAGGCATCGGATTCAGTCTTAGATGGAAACTAAACTCAGTGAGGGCTGCGGGCTCTGGAGGGGTCCAAGTTCTGGGTCTGGATGGTATTGCGAGCTTGCTTTTCCAGAAGAGGCACATACAGTGGCTGGTCAGAAGGGTAGGCCCAGTAGCCCACAGAGTGGCCAGTGCCAAAACTCCACTGCTTGGATAGCTTCCCTTTGGACACCCATTTCCTGAAACACCATGCAGTGTGGCCCTCCATGGATGCCCTACCCCTGCTTCTGAGAATGGAAGGAAGGGTTAGATCCTCTGCTATCATCTGCCAGCCTCACGGTTTCTAATGGCCCCATTGAAACCCCACTGTTGCCCCAAATTAGTGCTGCCCATACCCCAGAGAGGCTTGGGGGAACCTTTGGCCTTAGCATAGTAGGAAAGGAGGGGTTCTGAAAGGCACAAGTGGACATGCCCATGACAGTGAAACTGGAGTGGAGCACTGCTGGCAGAGGAGGCCATGCCCAGCACTGGGTAGGACATAGCAGCCAGGTCCAGAGCTCATCACAGGTGAGGATGGACAGGAGTGAGATCTATGGGGGGCTGGGAGCCCAGAATAGGTAGCTGAGGACTCAACAAGGGTCCCTGCTGAGCAGCCCCCTCTGACATGACCAGTGGAAGTGGCTGGGCCAGGAGTGCTGTGTCAAGATGTACAGCAACAGCTTTTAATTAATCAATCGGTGATGTTCCTATCATGCGCTCTGGCAGATGAAGGGGTGAGGCTCAGGGCTGGGATCTGATTTGATCTGATTTGATCATTACTCCCTGAAAGCAATTACTTGGCTGCAAGTTTAATGGCTTGGTTTGTAGGCTGTGTTAAATGTCCCCGTGTAAAAAACACTCCATCAAAATGTCATTGACAACTCACTCCTTATCACATCTCAGCCAGAAAGAAGTCTCCCTTTTAATCTTTGCCATTAGGCAAATGGGATTCTAGTTGCATGAGGGGAGAGATGGGTAGCTTAGGGAGCCTGAAGAGTGGACAAGCCTGTCCTTGTTAGCAAGTCCCCATGACCAAGTCACAGAGCTACATCAAGATCACCCGAGAGTTTTTCAGAGATGCAGGTTCCTAGGCCTGAGTCCAGACCCCAAGAAGCAAGACCCACATTTCAATAGGATGCTCCCATGAGGTACATGGGGTCACTTGAGAAACATTGCTGGGATGGGCTTCTGCCAGGCCACAGGGTGCCCTCTTCCCTGACCAGCAGCAGGGGTGAACTGGTGCCTTTGTCATGGGTGAGTGGATTATGAAGGAAAATGAATTTAAAGAGAGAGAGACTTGTATTAGGACTGCAAAACCCTGAGCAAGGGACCCACTGGGGAGGGAGAGAAAACTGGTGGAGGTGCAGTTAAAAAGGGGTAGTGCGGGGCTGGAGAGATGGCTCGATTGTTAAGAGCACTGGCTGCTCTTGCAGGAGACGGGGTTTGAATCCTAACACCCACATGGTAGCTAACAACCATCTATAACCCCAGTTCCAGGGGATCTGATACCCTCTTCTCCCCTCTGAGGGCACTGCATGGCACAGGTACACTTACATACGTGCAAGCATAACATACATAAAAATAAAAAATAAATAATTTCTTAACTGTTTAGTGATGGCAGCAAGATGGCTCAGTGGGTTTGTTTGGTAGCCTGTACGAAAATGTCCCCATAGGTCCAAGTCTTTGAACACTTGGTCCCTCCCTTGCTAGAGGAAGCACATCACTGGGGTGGGCTTTGAGAGTTTGTAGCCTTGCCTGCTCCCTCACCTCTCTCTCTTTTTCTCTCTCTGTCTCCTCTTTCTCCTACCTGTGCCTGCATGAAGATGTGAGCATTCAGCATCCTGCCCCAGCTGCCTCCCCTGACATTATGGACTCTACTCCCTCTGAGGCCCTGACCCAAATAAACTCTTCCTTCTGGAAGCTGCCTTCTTCATGGAAGCAACAAGAAAGTAACTAGTACGATGGGTAAAGGCAACAAGCCTAGCGACTTGAGTTCACTTCCTCCGAGTCACTGGTGGAGGAGAGAGAACTCACTCCCAGGAGCTGTCCTCTGACTTCCACACACTTGTGCTACCATGCACATCCATCCACAAATAAACAAATCAATGTAATTTAAAACATTAAAAAGTGCACCAATGATGTCTAGTCCATTTGGACAGTCATAAAGAAGATAGACATGGAGAGCCATCCATCCAGTCTGTCCAGCTCAGGAGGACAGGAATTGATCACTTACCATCTGGAGGCTGGTGGGCCCAAGAAGGCAGCAGCAGGTTCAGTATCTGGTGAGGATCCTCTTACCGGCTCCTAGGAGAATGGCTCTCATGATCTTTTTGCCTCCCAGAGGACTGGGATTTCACATCAGTAGTTTGGAAGGATGTAGAATATATGCAGATGGTTATGTCTGACCCCTGCCCCATCCTAAGATGGGAACCTTGAGATAGCTACCTACTATGATGAAGCACAGCTGTTGGCTGAGTGGCCCCATCAACAGTCTCTGACTCGGGTGGGGGGGGGCTAGCTGGGGTGTCTGGAGATGGAGGGCAGAGTAGGGAACCCCAGGGGGCTGAGCGAGTCAGGCCAAAGAAGTCACAGCCAGGGCCATACAGTAAGCACAGCCCAGTTACCAGGTCATTGTCCCCAGGGAATGGCCACAAGGTGTTGTCCCTCACTCTTGTAAACATCCCTCCTGGGACACCCAGGGGCTCACTCTTCTTTGGCTGTTTGTTCCTGAGATGGAGGGGGGGGTGTCTTGTTACATCGGCTCCCTCATCTTGGACTCACTTCCCACAGCTGCAGATACCCAAATCATGGTGAATACTCAGGAATGCCCACTTCACATCAGAGTGAGGGAATAATGGAGGCAGGGGTGGTGGGGGAGAACTCAGAGGATGAATGAAAATCAGGAAAAGCAAGTGTGCCTTGTCTAGGTCACTTTTGTGGGCAGCTGGGGCTCAGTTGCACACTGAGAAACAGACAGAGATCCTTCCAGAATGCTCTGCCTGATGGCCAGAGGATGAGGACACGTACTTTGGGGATCCCCCAAGGCACCATCTGTGCTTTTACTGAGCTGATGTCTTAGAAGAGGCTCTGGGTGGAAAAGCAAAGAGACACCAAATGCATGGGAGTAATCTTCCTTTCCTAGATAGTTCTGGAAGTTTCCATCCCAGCAAGACTGCAGACAAAGAAGGCTGAGAGAATGCCATGCATGGCACAGAAGGCACCCGGTGCAGCTTCAGCGCTCCAAAAGGGACCATCTCCATGGCCAGGGTACCTAAATCACCTAGGCCTCAGTGGGAGCTCACAGTCAGACAGCTGAGTCACTGTTACCTTAGAGCTGTGTGCATAAAGCCTTCCATCTGAAATCCCCCTTTGCATTTGGTTCTTGTTGTTTTATTTTTTTTAAGACAGGATCTTGCTATGTACCCTTAAATTCGGGGCCATCCCCCTGCCTCAGCTTCCTGGGTGCTGGGAATTGAGAAGCAATGCCACACACCCAGCCTAGATTTTTAGCCAAGGGAATACATCATGTGACTGAGAACTTTATTCATAGAAACAAGCAAGGACAAAGTCTCCAGACTTTCTCTGTGCTTTTGTGGATTTCTTTCTTTGATTTCTATGTTGTAGAAAGTATACAACGCTGTAGCATCGCGGACCATACATCACCTTAATAAAGAAAAACAACTGCTAGCGTGTGTGTGGTGGCACACGCCTTTAATCCTAGCACTTGGGAGGCAGAGGCAGGGGATCTTAGTGAGTTTCAAGGCCAGCCTTGCCCACAACGGTGAGTTCCAAGCCAGCCATGGGCTACAGGGAGACACCTGTCTGTTGAAAAAAACCAAAAAAAAAAAAAAAAAAAAAAAAAAACGAAAAAAAAAGAAAGAACGAAGAAGAAAGAAGAAAACTGCTTGAAATGTTGTCCTGCTTTGACAGATCGACGTTCATAGGTCTCTTCCTTCATAAAATTTAGGGAGGAAATGGAAATATCTCATTTATTTGAGACCGAATCTAGTGCCCTGTGAACAATCGAACAAAAGTGTTCTAGAGACCTGGGTCTTTCTAGGTATTTGTGAAATCCATATACAGCAAGCCCTGTGTCTGTTTTTTTTTATCCTACCGGTGCGGTATCTGTGCACAGAACAGCCTGACTCTGGCACAGGGAAGAGCTGGCATTTGTTTCAGAGTTTTTCTTGTTGTTTTTGCCCCATGCCATGCCTGCCTTTCTTACACATCTGTCTCCACGATGACAGGTGCCCTGTGGTTCCCGTGGCACCATCTCTCCCAGGATTGCTGGAACCACTCTGTGCACCACTCTCTGTGGCTGACGCAGCAGCAGGCATACGCTTCATGCCGCAGCCCTGGTCTGGCAGTTTATTTGTGATCTTGGTCTTGTTCTACCACTCCTACACAGGCTGCTTTTGGCTCAGACAAGATCCAAGACTCACTGGGTTTTGTCTCCACATTTCAAGACACCTCAGAAAGCAATCTGTAAGACTGTCACTTCTGGTGACAGCCATCTGTGAAAAAGCACTGGGTTCTGCCCAAGTGACGGCAGCTCTGGTCACAGGGGGGCCTCCTGCCTATGTACCCGGCTAAATTCTTGGAACAGGGAGAGGAAGACGGCTCTGACGGAGCATCTCAAACACCAGCTCAGCTCAGTTCCTCCATGCTTGCTGAGCACTGTCTCCTTCCTTCCTCGGGAACCCTATCGCATCCAGTTAGTCCCCCTAAATTCTGTTCTAAACTGGTTATAGTGTTTGCTGCAGTTCAGCCTGAATCCCAGTTAACTGTGTTTGTTCCTCTTGTAAGATCATCATCTCCTTTTGGGCAAGAGGGTCTGCTACAATCGGCAATTCCTTCCTGCTCACAAAGTCACAGTCAGTGAGTGATGAATGAGTACCCGAGTTCTGCCCAGGCTCTGTACAATGTCATGGGCCCATGGCCCCTGTGGACACCACCTTTCTAGTTCTTAGAAATCTGGGGGTGATGGGGTATGGCAGATGATCACCCACTCCAGATGTGCCTCAGCCCCCCAACACTCAGCTACCCAGAAAGTATTTTTCCTAGACAGTCTCTTTCACAGAAGTATTTTTTTTCCTGGCAGCAGGTGAAGAGCTTCTTCTTTACAAATTCAGTCTTAACATTTTGGAAGTAAACTGTCCTGTTTAAAATTATTTTAGTGCTTTATCTTATTGAAGTCATAATAAATGCTTGTTATAGAACAGTTGGAGCTCAAGCAGGCATTAAAGTTTACACAATCCTATCTGCCTGCAAAATATAACTGTTTTCTTTGTGGGCTGGAACCCAGGGACTTGTTCATGCAAAGTGGTGCTCTATTGACCAACAGTCCCAGCCCGAGCCAAAAACTTTTATCACATTGGCTTATAGACTTTATAGACTTTCAACTCCTATTCCTGTGCTTGCTTCTCTTACTATGTGTAATGAAATTGGGATTCTGATCCTATTTCCTATTTAAAACCAGTTGTAGGAGATTGCTATTTAAAGGAATAATAAAGTAAATCATTTGAGAACTGACTTTCACTGTGAGTTTATTTGTGCCTAAGATCTAGCAGTCATTAACCATTTTCAGGTAGGGAGAGAATGTCTCACAATCTCAAATTGTCTTTGTTTCTGCCTTTTCCTCCCTCCATCCATTCACTCCAACCCATCCCTAGCCACCTACCCCCCCACCCATAGCTACTCATTAATGCATTCACATCCACCCACCCACCCACACATCCATCAATCTCTACCCATCCCCCACTTATCAATCAACTGACCATCAATCTAACCTTTCATCCATCAGCCATGCGCCCATCATCATTTATTAGTCTATCATATATTTTCTAATTGAGTATTAAAAGACTGATGTAAAGAAGTCCATTAGGGGGCTGGAGAGATAGCCTAGCGGTTAAGAGCACCGACTGCTCTTGTAGAGGACCCGGGTTCGATCCCCAGCACCCACATGGCAGCTAAGAACCATCTGTAACTCCAATTCCAGGAGAACTCCAGTTCCAGGGGAATCCAAGACCCTCTTCTGACCTCCGC